>BMAW01114305.1:45559-123662 GCA_019974015.1 Nephila pilipes
GCTTTTTAGTTGCTAAAATCCTAACGAATATTCAAACAATAATTAAAAAAAAGCAATAAAAAATTTTTTTTTTTTTTTTTTTTTTTTTTTTGTAAATTCTATTTACTTACAAGATAAAGATTTTAAAGAATTATAATATATAAAAATCTTATATTTTATTTGTATTGACAAATAAGTTATATTTTATTAAATTAGCATGTTATACACCTCTTTATAAATATAAAATGCTTATTTATGAAGTGTGTAGATACAAAAAAAAACATTTGATGATAAGAATTCTTATTTATAATGATGAATACAATGAATTAAAATATCTCTTAAAGATTATAATACATGAATATTGCTTTTATATGTTAATGTTATTATTTAAATTATTGCTTATGGTATGTTTATTTTCTATCGAGTAATTATCTGTCATATTTAAATAAATGAAGTATTGATTTTACAAGTCATGCAGCTTTAGTTGCTCATGGTATCTTGTTTATGAATATAAGTTCGACGAGTGAAAATATTCAAGTTTAATTGTGTTTTTTACTCAAAAACACAATTAAACTTGAATATTTTCACTCGTCGATGATCTTTTGTTGATCTTTCACTCACGTTGATCTTTTGGTTTACCGAAGATCAACGTGCAGAATAGGGCTGTTTATGTCAAGCGCAACTGAGCCTCAAAAGCCCTTGGTGCGAAAATGAGGTGAGAGAATTGCCAATTATAGTGTCACCTGCTGGTCATTTGACCTAATTTGAAGGTTTGTTGCTTTGTTTAGCTTCTAGAGCTACATTATATCCAGTAAACTGTGGGAGGAAGGAATTGAGATTATTTGAGAGAGTGTGAGAGAAAAAAAATCCAAAAAATTTCGATTTTAAGAATAAAAAACTTGATTACATTATCATGTTTTTTCTTTTTAAATCCAAAATCAACTGTATATACTATCTTTCCAGTTTTAATTTGAAGGAAGAATCCATAAAACATGTTTTTTCTACGTCAAACATATATATTTTATTTGCAGGGGTATGCAATGAAAGTTATGAGAAACCTATAGAAGTTTGGGAAAGATTCATATAAATTAATGAAGAGAAATGTTTCTAATGTTTTAAAGATTATATTGGACGAAATATCATTATAAGATTCAAAAACACTTTATATTCTGCAGTATTCATGTTATGATATATATGTTTGAAAAGGATTGAATCTTTTTTTTTTTTGCTTAATCACATAGCATGTATTACTGATGTTTCTATTTCATAGCATATATCTTGTTAAGAATTGACTTAAGTATGAACTTTAAATAACTTTATTATTATTTTTATTTCCCTGTTTTGTTTTCAGGGCTAACATCATCATAGCTACTCCTGGACGATTATCAAATCTTTTCAATCGGAAAAAACTTTTGAAATTGAGTTCATATACCAGAACTTTGGTAAATTAGCTTTTTTAGAAATTAAAAACCTTTATGAATTGTTTTGCTGTCACTAGAAATTCTTTTCTTACATATCTGACAGCATAAAATACATTTTTTAAAATCTATTTGTTTTCAATAAAATAATTGTACCCATTCCTCTCCCTTTTTTATATCTTTTTTTTTGTACATACCCATCACAGTTCTGAAAATAATCCTAACAAGAGGTATAATTTTTGAAAAATCCACATTTAAAGTTGTTACACTTTTCTTTATTATTTTCCCCCTTAATTTAATTTCTTGAAACCTTATTTTTTTCTAATTTTAATAATCAAAAGATAATATTTGAGGTTGTCAGAGTCATTCACTTCATCTTTTAAAAATAAATTGTTTTAATATTTTCGTTTTAAAAATTCTTCCCCCATTCTCAATTTTACTGTTTCTATCTTACAAATATTGTTTCAATTAAATTTCATGTTTATTAAAATGATAGCTATGCTTCCAAATAAATTTTAAACTACTCAGAATTCAAATGCTCTTCATATATTTGTGTGCTTTTCCTTTTTTAATTATTTTAAATTTCAGGAAGTCTTGGTATTAGATGAGGCTGATAGATTGCTGGACATGGGATTTGAAGATGCGTAAGTTACAGTTGTTATTTGATGACAGGTTTTGAAGAAATGTGTTTATTGTATTTTTTTTTTTAATTTGAAGGTGTATATTTTTTGCATTTAATGTAGGTATTGTTCTATACATGTTTCAAATCCAACTCACAACTTTTGAAAGTTTTTCAAATGAAACAAAAAAAAAAAAATTAAGAGGTTTTTTTTGTTGTTGTATAAAATGGATAAACATTTAATATAAATGTCTTTATTAAGACTGTCTTTGGCTAATGTTAAAGAAGTGGTCTCAATGTGTACAAACATATTTTCAGGTAGAAGTAATGCTCCAATAACAATATAAATTACTTTGGATGTAACACATACCATTATTCATTAAATAGGTGCTCTTAGAATTTTGTATTTTGTTTTTTTAAAAAAAAAGCAGTTTTTCGCCTTTGTACAAAATAGATATGCAGTTTTCTGTGCTTAAGTGTGAAATGAAATATTCGAACATATCTTTGTTAAAACTATATGCTTCTCTATGGAATAGAATAGCCAGAATGCAGTTTTGTGTCATGATGAATCAATTTTTTTAAATTTCAAATTAATTTTTGTTGCCTATTGACATATTTCAGGTTGTCTGTGAGAGATATTGTAAACATATTTTTGCTATGAATGCTTATTTTTGGTGAACACTTACAGTTCTTTCTGAAAAGAAATTATGGCAACTTGTTAATTGGGACAAATGAGGGAGAAAGATTTATAATTCACACAAGGCTTTTTAACCAACCACTCTCCGGTGTGGGAATATTTTTGTGTATTTAAAAATATACATTTATTATGATAAATTTTAACTTCAGTTATGTGAATTCTGTTTACTTTTCAGGAAATTTGTGTTATAAGAAAGATGTTTATAAAAATAAGTTTTATTTTAGTAAAAGGAGAAAAGAGGGATTAATAATTCGATATAAAAACCAACGTTTTTAAAAACAATGTTTTTATATGGTGGCAAAGTTTATTAGAGAAAATTATTGAAATATTAGTTAAAACTGTTAGTTATTTTTAATTTTAAAATTCACTTAAAAAGAGACATTTGTGAGAGTATTAAAAAATTCATAATACTCATAAAATCAAAACATGTATTTGAAAGTTAGTAAGTCATTCTTTTAAAAAAGAATGGGAACCAGAATTCAGAAAAAATAAGACATGGTGCCAAATTGTGATAAGACATGGTGCCAAATATTGGAAACTTTCTTTCTTGCGAATGATTACTGACTAAAAGTCAGCAACCCTTACTATCTCGGAGATAGTAAAGGGGAGATAGTATCTCCCCTTTGTGAGTACAAAAGGTTTACGATACCGTATGCTGCGTGAGGAGTGCCCGGTGCTCCCAGAGAAAGAAATTTTTTCCTCAATCCTAAAAGTGCCAAGAGGAAAGAATATTTTGACTTGTTAAAATTATTGAAATATTAGTTAAAACTTGTCGCAAATGTCTAAATATTGCATTGTTAGGCGAGTACGAACGATTCCCAAAATTTCAAAGCTCTAGCTTGATGGGAAGTTGGTTAAATTAACGATCGAAAATTTGATGACACACACACACACCAAGTGAAATTCAGAAAAACGTTGTAAAAATTAAATTGATACAGAACTACTCTGAAATTAATAGTTAAAGCTTTATTAATTTGTCTTTTAAAAATACAACAAAATTTAAATTACTATTTCGCAAAACAAACTGTGATATTTTAATTTAAATTATTTTTTTCAACATCTCAACTAATTCTGACATTTCTAATGCTTACATTTTATTACACATCTCATAAAATATAAGCATTAGAATCATTGCTATATGAGTAATTATTAATAAAATATTATAACTAAATTCAAATGTTTGGCTGGAATTTGTTTTTTCAATAAAGTGTGTTCATATATTAATTACATTGTATCACTTCAGGGAAATCATGGGGTGAATTTGTATCAGCTCAATAATATTTATTGTCTTCTAATGAAATGAACAATACACGAAAACATTGCTTTACTCAACTCTAATTTTCTATTTAAGAGCATTAATCGTTTGAAAAAGAATGAAAAACAAATAATTATTGGTAGCAAAAATTTGGAAATAAAATATAATTAAACCATAGATGATTAATTCAGTATCGGAAAAAAAACTTCTTATAACCAAGTAATTGTGGTGCAAAGAAAATTGTGTAAAATTTATATAATAGTAATGAGTACAATGACTTTACAATTATGTACAGTTAAATTTGCTATTTTATTATTAAACCTGGACTTTTACTATTTTGTGACCAAGCCTTTAATTAAATTTGAGAGTAATACATTTTACTCACTCATATTAGTATCAGCTGATAAAATTTGTGGAATATATAAATATGTATGTACCACTCATACATAAAATGTGGTCATGGTTGTAAACTCGTGGCTGGCGATTCTCGTGGAGTCATGGGTTTGAGCCCTGATGCCACTAAAGATCGGCTGTGTAGTCTGGATTGATGCACGTTAAATCTATTAGAGATTCCAAGTTCTCCAGTCGGCATGGTGGGGAAGTTTGGAGATGGAGGTACCAGTTTAAGTGTCATCCTTGTCACTTGACCGATGTTCCTTCTTGTGTGGCGTTAATAAAACCAATGAATCTCACATAAAACATTAGTAAGAGTGCTGTATTACCATAACAACATTGAACAGATTTTTTTTTGTTCTCGTTGGAGTTTCTTCTTTTTCCCCCAAATTTTAACTAAATATAAATTTTCTCTATTTTAAAACAGAAAATAAGATTCACAAATTTCTGATTCCTTTGGAGAATTTGAAAGATTGAAAATTAGTTTTCTAAGTATGCAAATGATGTCTTAAATTTGAAAAAGCAAAGATACATAGTTTTTAACTGTACTAGTCTTTCAAATTTCATGTTTTATCCTAAAAATGGAAGATAAAATAAATTGAATTATTTTGACATTTATGTATTGTAATAGATTCTAGCACTTTTTCCGCTTCTATTAAGCTTTTGGACTATTTTATGGCATTACTTGACTTGAGAACTTTGCCTTGTGCATAAACTGTATCAAGATTGCTAAATATGTAAAAGTGTATTGAATTGTAAATGGTGAGATAGAGATATTGGACATGTTCAAGTGTTGAGAGGAGATTGAAGGTTAGTAATATGGTAGTGTGTACGATATTGGTGCAGGAAAGTTGTGTGATCATTGGAAAGCTGATATTAGACTCAGTTTATATGTATTATTCTTGACTCGGATCCAATTTTGTTGTTATTGAGATAAGTAGAATTTTCAGTGATAATCATGGGTTGAGGTCATCAGTTAGTAACCTATCCACATTTGTAGTAGTAGTTAACATTCTATTCTATTATTTCGAACAAAATTATCAATTCACTGTTCAATTTCGGAAAAAGCCTTGTTTGGTACTTCAATCTCAAAAGGAATAACGAAAATAATTTGGTAAAAGATGCATGTAATAAATTATTTTTTTAATATGATAACAGTTTGAACAAAAGGAAAGACGAACAGAAATGAAAAAAAATCTGCAAATAAAAGGAAACGTATCAATTCAACTTTCAAAAAATAATTAAAACAAGCAGTATCCAAATGATTTGGATTAAATTGCTATGGTTTTGTCACATACTCTAACCGATCCAAAGGCTATCGTTGAAAAAATTGTCGTGAGGGAGGGAAATTTCTCCTTTTACTGATTGCTTGAAAAGTATCTTATTACACTCTTTGTGCACTGTTCCTTCTTTCCCCTATAGTTTCAAACTGACAAGTGTTAATTGCATCCCCAAGGATGAGAGGATTGTTCTAGAGACATTAACACTGAGTCAATCCTAAACTCTTGTGTCATGCAAGCACCATCATCGAGAATAAGAAATTTTTGAGTACCAGGGATTTAATCCATGCATAATGTGCTCAAATAACATTTGGTTTTAAATTGCTTTGTGGCTCTGTAAATAATAAAATTACAATTTTGAAGGGAAAAAATAT
This sequence comes from Nephila pilipes, assembly GCA_019974015.1. NCBI lineage: Eukaryota > Metazoa > Arthropoda > Arachnida > Araneae > Nephilidae > Nephila > Nephila pilipes. Next base: position 51,575 of record BMAW01114305.1, read on the forward strand.
TTGCACGAAAAGATATTTTTGAGATAATGATTGTGTGTGTAACAAATCACTAATTTGTGGCAAATTAGACATGTGATCATGGAAGGTGTGAAGTTGGAGTTCCTTGATGGATGGTGATCAGTTCTGAAGATTTATGATGTATGCTGATAGCCTGTTTTATGAATTTGAATCTTTCTCTTTTTGTTTCTTAAAAATAGAAGGGGGAGGGTGAAGAATTGGCCCAACCGACATTTCAGTCATTTTGAACTTCTTGAATGCATTTTTGTAACTTTTAACCTTGTTTCATTCCACATGTAATTGGCATTTCAAATTTGAGATAATCCTTTCATATTTATATTTCTTTAATTTATCGGTCTTATTTGGTAGTTTTTCATTTTCTTTGTTCTCTAATTCTAGCTTTACTTCCAGTGCGACGAGATTTCCTGCATCTAAAATCCAACGAGATCCTAGTCTTTTGTGTAGAATCTACTCCAATTTTTCACAAATATTTTGAGTCTTGTCAGATTTTTTTAACCTATCATTCTGTTTAGAAATGCTTAATGTTAATGGTCACTATCCCATGTTACATGATTTGTATACTGGGTGTTTCGAAACTCGTGGTTCTAGTGGTTCATCACTAGACAGCCCTGTAATGGAAAGCATAAAGTACAAGTTTTATTACACATCATCATTTTTATCATGTCTTTCGGGAGACATGGCAGCATATAGTAACCAAATAAAAGCCATGTTTCCTGAAATCCATGGTGGAAATGAGGATGTGTCAGAAAACTCGGGCTTTATGCTTTCCATCACAGCACTGTCTAACGGTTCACCTCTTTTTCTCCGCTTATTCATTGTACGATGAGAACAGCTTGTTTAGATGTTTCTATCGCCCTTTACATTTTTGCCCAAGAACTTCGAAACTTCCTGTATAGTGGCATATATATTATTTGTGAAATGTAACCGAAACAATCCAATATTATTTATGTATTTATATTTCATTACAGTTTAAATGCTTAGAAAATGCTTTTTTTTTTTTGTGTATGTGTTACAGATACGTTATTGATTTTATAAGTAAAAAATAATGCCTCACATGATATAATGCAGAAAATTTCACTGTAATAAGCAAATGTTATTAATTTTAAAAAAAAGCAAAATTTATACCTCATTAGCACCTTTTAATTGCATTTAAACTCGAAAATTCTAAAAAAAAATTTAGAGTTTAGACTGTATTAAAATAGATAAAAATAATATGTAATTTTTTCTTGAAACCTAATATAAAGAACTATTATTTCCTAATCAAATTCAACTGTTTTGAAATATTGAAGAAATTAGAAAAAGCTGCTGAAAACTGTTTTTCTAACAAAACTATTACTGATCACTATTATAATTCAATTTATGTTTTAAGATCATACGGAACCGGATAAAAAAATTTTAAAAAAGTAAGGCAGTTTTTACGTAAGGCATTAAATTTTCATTTTCGTTGTTTGGGAAAAGTATATATATTTATTAATATATACGTATATTTAATGAGTTTGTTTTTAAATTAGCATGTAAGGAGAAACAGCAAAATTACGTGAAATTTTGAATTAAAAAAGGAATGATCTTTAACAGTTTCCTAGAAATGTACAATTCGATATGATTATTTACTCAGAATTCAGAAATGTATTACCTGGTAATGATGTAGTATTCATTGAAAATTTCCTTCAATTTTTATGCAAAACTGCATGCTTCTATCCATTAACTCACTTTCAATCATGATACCTATTTAATGAAGGAAAAAACTCTCAATTTCTTTTTTACGTCAATAATATTTGCTTATTCTTTTTCTTCCAAAACATATAAGTAAAATGTATGTTTAAAAATCTAAACTAGCTTTCTCTAGGACTGTGACCTAACTTCATTGCGTTTCAGTAGCAATATTTTTATATTTTAATAATAAAAAAAAGAAACATGAAAAATATAAACTAGATAAAAGTTTCAAATCCGAACACACAAAATAAGTTTCCTTGCTATCTTGAAAATTTTTGTCAAAATACATTATATAACAAATAATACGTTTTCCAAAACTATAACTATTGATTCATAAATTTTGAAAATTTATATTGAACAGCTTTTTTGTAGGTGTCAATATATTTATTAATGAAGTTTCTCAAAAAAAGACCTACCATTAATTCAAATTATTTATACTTTATTTATCACCGAATTTCAGGTATAATGAGGAATGTGATTGATTTTATGGGATATAGAGCAACAAAGACTATTATCCCATAATATGAAGTTATTTATAAAATTTAATTATGCTTAATTTTATGGAACACTTTTTTGATTGATTGCTTATTAACAATCAACTTAGAAACAACTCTTGTACTATTGTTAATGGATCTCATAATTTTCAACCTTGGTCAAGTGACAAAGACAACACACGGGCTGGCACTTCTCTCTCAAAACTTCCACACTAGACCGTCTGGAGGATTTGGAGCCTCAACAGAATTAACGTGCATCAGCATTTGGATGAAATTTTATCTCTGTTTCACTCTGTTCTGTTTTTCACTCTCTGAACACTTTAGTATAAGTATAACACTGCCTGTTTTCAGAACAATCCCTAAGAAGGGTTCTGCAAAAAACAGAAACAATCGGCAAGTGGTTTAAGGGATTTTAAAAAAAACGTTTGGGAACCTCTGTACTTAAGTTTTGACTCTTCTTGAAATTCAGATACTCGCGGCAGTGATATTAAAATTTCTTTTACAAAATCTGAATCCATTCAGAGAGTTAAAGTGTCCATTTTCATACTTAAGCTTCTTCATAGGGCTATTTGTGTATATTTTGCTTTGAATTAAGTTAGTATTTACTAAATTATGAACAAAAATATTTTTAATACATAAAAATTTCTTTTGCCAAATATGACATATACAGAAGGTTATAGTGTCTCCTTCCTTAAGATTCTTCATTTTCTTATTTGTGTGTATTTTTTTCTTTGCAGCATCAATACGATTTTGCATTATTTGCCCAAACAGCGAGTGACTGGACTCTTTTCTGCTACCCAGACAAAAGAGATGGATGATCTCATTAGGGCAGGATTGAGAAACCCTGTTTGTATTTCTGTTAAGCAGAAAGATTCATTGGTTCAGAAGATGCCTAGCACCTTATCTAACTTTTATATGGTGAGTTTGTTTCCTTCAATTAAAGATTCATGTGATAAGTAGTTATTCACATGTTAAAGTTTTCACTCAATTCTCAAGGTTACATAATAAGTTTCTTATTTGAATGTTAATCACATTTAAACTTTTATTTTGGCTTTTCAAAATGAGCCTGTCAGTTCTCACTAGTCTGATAGTTTGCTGAATTTTAAGAAATTATTCCAGATGAAGCATAAGTTCCAGGTTAAGCATCAGTTGGACACCAAATTCTGATAAACACTTACAAAATATACAGACTTCTTTTTTCATTTTTATTTTATTTAAGTGATGTTTTTAGATCCATAATAATAATATGTATTGTGCAAAATATCTGTTTAACACCCTTAATTGTTTGATTTTTTTCTAAATTCGATTAAAAAATGTCACAATTTTTATGCCATATTTTTTATACTCATAAATAGAAAACTGTTATTAAAATTAATATTTCTAATTATGTTAACCTTTAAAGTATGGACTTTTCATCCAAATGCACTTCGCAGTGACTGTAATTTAAATGTTGCATATGTTTATAATGACAATCACTAACAATAATACACATATATTTCGTTCTACTTTTAACACAATAAAATAAAAGAACAAACAAATAAAAATAAAAACTACTCAGAATGTATCTAACTGCTTGAGGATGAAAGTAATTACGGCAATTTGTGATAAAAAGAAAAATTATTTTCTTCGTGTCTAAATTATGTAAATGAATGGGCTAACCTTGTATGACTCCATAAATTATATAGAAGTGATAATGTTGTAAGTTTCATTCCATTACTGCATTACACATTATCACTACAAATATTTCTTTACTGAATACTTTTTATGAATACTTCTTACTAAATGTACACTCCAGGTTGAACGGATTACTAACTCATTCACAATTTCATGTGTGTGGGCCACTTTTCAAAGCAGTCCACTGTGCAGTGAGCAATATTGCACTTCCTACAGAAATATAGAGTGTATCTTGCTTTTTTACATGATGAACACACTCTACAAGATCTTTATTTATCTGTTGATGGCCAGTGTAAAGAATGTTTTTCGGCAAGTTAAGGTAATTAAGCAGCCACTGTACTTAGCCTTCCTGGAAAAACACCTCTATTTGTGACATTGTTCATGGCATTGAGTTATAAAATCACGAACAAGGGTTTCACCACGCTTCTTACGAGTCAGTTTGCTATCACCTGTTTTGTAAATAAAAGAATTCAAAATAATCTTGTCCAATAAGGGAAAAATTAATTTCTTGGTCCATTTCCAAGTTTCTTTTATCCCATAATTGCTGACCATTTTGTCCAACTTGTACTCATACCCTATGTGTATGTGTAATCTTAAATAACATGTGATTTGACAATGTGGCCAGTTTCATTCACAAAATTTCCTTCTACAAGTGGTGCATGTACATTTATCACAAAATATACATACCTCTGGCTTTCCAGTGAACAGCACTTAAATAGCACTTCACTTGTGAAACCATGCATCTCCTCCTTTCCTTTTTTAAGTTTATAAATTTTGGTCTAATATTTTGAAGTATTCTACATCTGTCATTCAGCACTGTGCCACATGAATTTTTTTTTCTCTCCATTAGTTCATCAAATAGCATAGGGGAAGAGAAATAATTGTCCATATTAAGTTTATGGCCCACATTTCCCATTTGTATTAGTTGTAGGACAGTACCATATGTTGCAGTAATTTCTAGTTGCAAGTTGTTTTTGCTTTTCTATATAGACTGACTTATAATATATATAACATATGGAAATGCAAAGTTTTTAAATTTTGTTACTTTTGTTTTTACTGAATGTCATTTCGAAAAACTACTCTTCCCTTGAATAATACATTTTGTAAATTTCACAAATTTTGTTGTTTAGAGAGTCAAAAAGATTTCTAATTTGCTCAAGTGGTCAAAATTAATATTGTTACCTTTAAAAGTTTGTTTGCAGTTTAGAAAATGAAAAAAAATCTCAAAATTTGAAAAAAATATGTCACATATCAAAGTAGTTCAGTTTTATTTGTGAGTCAGTTTAGTGGGAAAATGAGTCGGATATAACTTCAGAATATTTCCCAAACCAACATTTTGTTTCAAATGTCAGAAAACATTTCATCTAAGCAAATTAATTAATTCCCAAACAAATTGTTTGCTAAAAGTTAATATTTGACTTATAAGAATTATATTATTATTAAACTATTAATCAAAACAAAATAATTACGAATGTTATATTTAATTGAATTAAATGTATTTGTACGAAATTTAATTTTAAAAAACTTTTCTACTTTTGCTACAAAATACTTGCGCTAAATTGTCAGTGATCAAAAGACACCAAACAGTCGGTCTGTTTGTAACCATATATACTTCTAGGTCCTGCTGACAGAGTACTGCAGGCTGGCATAAAAGGATAGAGTGGCTGTTTCTATTTCCATCCTTGCTTTTAATAATGCACACTCTCCCTCTTCAATAGGTGTGCTGGTTTAGGTATACAGTGTCTATATCACCTACTTACTGCCTGCATGTCTTCTAAGATGAGCTTTTGAGAATTTTTTTATATATCTTTGGTCAGGAACAATGACAAATATTTTGTCATTGTTCCTGACCAAAGATATAGAAAAAAATTATGGTGATAATTGAATCAGTGTGCTAAGATATTTGTATGGTAATGGAATATGAAAGGAATGACTTAAGTGGAATATTCTTTGATGCTTTTATGAACAATAAAAGTTAAGTTTTTATTTCAGATGACCCAGCTCTGCGGGCTGCAGGTTTACACTGGGGGTCCATATGTGGGCCGTGGGTTGGCCTGACCAGAAGAATCATGATATAGTTTACTGGGTGGATGCAATCAGTTGTTCTTGAATTTGAGATCTTTTTGTAAACGCTGGAATGTACATATACTTAGATTGATGTAAAATATTAAATTACTTACAATTAATTATATTATAAATATTACTAATTTAAATTGCAATTTTATGAATTAGTTTTTTGTAAATATTATTTTACTTTAGTATATTGCTGTAAAAATTATTCATTTAATTGCCCCCCCCCCCGGGAGTAGGGAAATAAAACCGGGGTTGAGTTTTTGTTTTCATAAATTGTGTCTTTTCATAACATTATCCTTTTTTTTATCATGTGCATTCTGTCCCTTTTAAATCTAAAATTAACCTTGGTGTTACTTCCTTTGTAATAATTATTTTTAACAATATAAATATAAATTTTTAATCCCATCATTTATGTTTAACACCCTTAATGTTTGAAAGGCAATGCCAATCCTTATTTTCTTTCCTCTTTCTTATGTATGGATAAATGAATCTCTTTTGTAGTATAAAATAGCAATGTAAGTAAGTTTATGTTCATATAATAAAACACCTAGGATTGCTGAAAACTATCGCCAAACAGAGCCTTTGGGGAACTTGTACAGTGAATGCTAAAATTATGTTCAAAGAAGTATATAAAAAGTAACATAAAATATCCCTAAATCATTTCAGATTTGTTAAATGGTTGATTATCCAATTGAGAGATATTTGAAAGGAAAAAAATGGGGAACATGGTTTCCGAAAGAAAAACAATTATACGAAATACTGCATATTTGATGTTCTGGAAATAAAAGATTGGGTATGTTTCAATACACAAATTGTTGCAGAATGAAAATTAGCATCAACATATTGTTTGCCATGTCCCTCCACTACACTTAGGAGACTGTTTTGAAAATTTTCTTTTTTTTTTTTTTTTTTTTACATTCATTGCTGCAATTCAGATTATGTATGTATTGCAATGATTTAACACCCTCTCTATCTGTTGATATAATCAATCTTGAGTATTAAAGATGAATATGAGATGCATTAATTATCCCTGAACAGGGAATTTGAGATTCATATGATATATGTAATTCATGTTGGTCACAAAATAATACAACTAACTACCTCTTCATTTGAAGGTTTGTGAGCCTGAGATGAAACTGTCTATTCTCCTTTGGTTTTTGATGTCTAAGGCAGGGTCAAAGAGTCTGGTATTTTTTAGTACCTGTGCTTCTGTGAATTATTTTGGTTGTGTCCTCAAAGAGTAAGAATTTTATTTTTGCTAAAAATTATTTCTTTTATGTTTACTTCTTTCTTAGAAATGTTTGTAAATTCAATGATATAATTTTTTTTTTTTTTTTTCGAATCAGGCTTATGTTGGTTTCTTTATTCATGCTTTTGCTATTTATTCATTCGTGATTTTTTTAAATTCCTTTGGCTTTTTTTTCTTTTATCTATAATGTGCTATGTTTTTGGAATATTTATCTATAAAATTTAATTGAAAAAATTAGGCATTATAATAAACTTTTTATATAAATTATGTATTTAAATTCTAAATTGTGTGTTTAATCATGAATATAAATTTTAATTGTGAAAATACAATAAAAAAAGTAAGAATTTTTAGTTTGCCTCTCTGTTTTTTGCCCCTCCTTTATTTTCTGTTAGAATTAGTTATATTCTTAGAAATAATGTGTAAACACTTTGAATGCCTTTTTTTATCTTTATTTTTTATAAATATTTTCAGTTTTTAACTTGCAGAATTGTTGATCAAAGTAAAAAAAGATTTTTTAAAAAAAAGAATATGAGTAAAATAAATCCTTTCAGTTTCTTTTGAATTAAATGCATTTTATGATAATTTTGTAAATGCTAGTATAAATAATGTGCAAGAGGGTACTTTATATCTTTCGACTTATACTTAGAATATCTTTCGGCATAATGCATTTATTTCATGTTACTTCTTATGTTTTTATAGATTAATTAAAGATATACCTGTGTTGAGCATACATGGCAAGATGAAGAAAAGAAGACATAAAATATTTTCAGATTTTAAAAACTATGAAAAGTAAGAAATTTAAAAAAATATTAATGTTTTATTTAAATCCCTCTCTGGTTTGTAAATAGATGTGGGGAAAGCAACTTCTTTATTTGATTAGTATTTGGAATAATATGTTTTAATGATATTTTTTGAATTTATTTTAAGAATTGAAGCATTTTAGAAACTCGTTGATTATTCAAGTTCTGCTTTCTGATGATGTACAAATAAAGCGTTATTTGTCGTTATCCTCCATGTTGGACTTGATTTCACTGCTGTTTGCCCAGAATTTGTTGTAATTATATCTTACAGTGCTGGTTACATGCTAGAGGACCAATTTATAATGTCTATTGATACGACGTTCTTCAAATATTTAGGAGATTTCTGATGTCCTTTCTCTTCAGAATTTTTGTTTGGAATGAATTGGCCACATCTCTTCTAAAACCACTGAACACAATCTTTTTTTTCAGTTGGAAAATTTAAATAATAATTTCAGTTATTGATCACTGTTTAACCCAAACAGGAAAGGAAATCTTCCTGTAAATTGTTGCATCTGGTTTGGGAGTGCTTGTGGCTCCCAGGCGATCAAACTTCTGTAAGGTTTAAACTTGCCCTCCAAAAGCTCATGGAAGACAGATATGTTGCTTGATCTCTCACACAGGTGCAGATGCTTTAAGGATATTGTCTGGGTGTGAAGAGGATCACTAATGAATATTTATTAAATGTGGTTGCTGCATACTCTTTCTACTACTAGAAATAATCGGGGAAGTGGATGTTATGGCCAGAATGAGTATGCTAAAGATTTTTCTTTGTTTTTGCACCCAGTAATGCTTTTTTTTTGTTGCATTAGGAATGATCATCCCAGTTGGTATTGGTGTGGCCGTGGTAGCCCAGTGATTAAGGCATCAGACTCGGGGCCCACAGTTTCCGTCGAGTCGTGGGTTCGAGTCTCAATACCACAAAAGATCTGCCTTGTAGCTTGGGCTGATGCATGTTAAATCTGTCAGGGTCCTAAGTCCTCCAGTTGGCATGGTGTAGAAGTTGGGAGGTGGGGGAGCCAAATCAGGTGTCGTCCTTGTCACTGGACCGAGGTTAAAATTACTAGGTTCGTCGTCAAGTTGGTATTGGGTATAAATGCTGGTTTCACTTTATCGATGGAGGTAGTGGAAGGTTTTCCATTAATGTGTAAATTTAATAAATTTATCTTGTTTTAACATAGATAATGGCTCATCATAAGATGCTTGACATAAGTGATGAAATGAGTCTCCTTCACACAAATATCTGTCTTCATGTTTTTAAGTCTTTGTGTACAAATACTACTTGCTTTGCATGCAAAAAAAAGTTGGTTTGTGGCTTTATTTGCTGCATATAATGAAGTTACTGGACAAGATGTGCTGGATTGCTGTCTGCTTTAGTAATGTTAAAAAAAATATCTAGATAGTCTGAGGTTTTTACATTCACCAATTCTGCTGAAATGCAGTCAATGCTATCTTTATGAACTGGTTGAAGACGGAGGAGAATAATGGTACGAATTTCAGTTCATTTTTCAATTTGCTGGCATGCAATTGCTGCCTTTAATGGTTAGTGAAGCTCTTCAATCAATCCATTGCTTTGAGAATGGTTCACTTGTGTGTATTTATTTTAGCAATATGGCAAAATCCTCAAAATGGCATGATTGGAATTGCCATCTGCAGTCGACGACGACAGAAGTCGAAACACTTAAATAACTATATTGAAGGGAATGCCTTTTGGTTTAGCTGTTAAGAGCATTGCAAAAAAGTTTTCTTTAAACCACCAGATTTTCAGTGCTTTGACTAATAGAATTAAGAGGATTTCCCCTTGGGTTAGTTTTTAAAGCGTTTTAACTTCTGACATGATTGTTGCAAGAGTTGCTGCAAAGATACCAAGAGAGACATTGTTTTTTCATCCTAAACATTATGCAAAAGATTAAATGTTTTAGAAATATGGTTTCACATTATTTATTTTTTCAGAGGAATTTTATTGTGCACTGATGTGATGGCTCGTGGTGTTGATATACCAGATGTTAACTGGGTTATACAATATGATCCTCCCAAATGTGCAAGGTAAGTTACAAACTTTTTTTTCAATTTTTTTGCAACTATCTTTTTTTTTATTTTAGAATAAGAAGGTTTTTTTTTAATTTGCTTGTAATTTTTCATGTCGTTTAAATAGATCTTTCATGTATATAATTTATGAATGACTTTGATTCTCAAAAGATTAAAGTTATATTTTTAAAAGATAGAAGAAATGATTGTTTTCAATGTGATTGATTTTACTTACGGAGTAAGATATTTTACATGTAGATATTTTTTATATTTTTATGTATTTGGTATATGAAATTTTAATTGAATATAATTTAAAAATTTATATTTGCAAAAATGTGTTTTAAAGCTTTATTAGCATTATTCAATACTTATTAATTAAGCAAATTTTAAACGTTTAAAGTTTTCCATTGTATTTAGTTGAAATTATTTTAAATTATAGCTCCTTTGTTCATCGATGTGGACGTACAGCTCGCATAGGGAAAATTGGAAGTGCTCTTATCATGCTCTTACCCAATGAAGAACATTTTGTTAATTTTCTTGAGGTCAATCAAAAAGTAAGCAACAAATTATTTTTCAATTCACCTCTTTAAATGACTAGATTACTTTCAATTTGAAATGGCTTTGTTAAGTGTAAATCTATTGAATTAAATAGAAATGTTACATTATGCGTAGTCTGTCCAATAAATATGCTAACTGGTCCAATATAGTGGCCAATGCTGCTGAGTGGTATGTTCACTATGATCTAATCACTGGTCACTACTCACATCCTACACACGAGACTTGTATAGTATTAGAGTTCTGGTTGGTAATGTTATTCATTTTTTCCCTATATAATATATTGATGGCTGTTTATAGAGGGGGGAACAGTTCTTTTCATGTGAATTTTGTGTTTCACTGAGGGCCATGAAGATTGTGGAGATTATTCAATGTCTCCAATGTTGAGGACAATATCAAACACGTGTGGACTCTTGTCTTTGTTAATCAACATATCGCAGTTCAAAAGATCCCTGATGAACTAAATTTAACAAAATCATCTATTCATGTGATCATTTATAAAGGTCTTTGAGGGATCGAGTGCAGCCAAGTTTGTGTCACGGCAAAGAAGAATTTTTGCGTCATGACAATGCCCCTTCATTCTGCAGTGATTGTGCACAAGTTTCTGGCCAGAAACTTGATTACTGAGCTGGATCATCCTCCCTACTCACCAGACCTAACCCTATGTTATTTTTTCCTGTTTCCGAATTCCAACGTGTTTATGCAGAGGTACCGTTGGGACGATGTTGAGACAGTAAAACAAAAAACAACAACACAACTGAAGAGCCTAATTCTTGAGGACATGTAGGTGTATTTCGGGAAATGGAAAGTACTCTGAAGGGGATAAAATTGCTTTAACTTAAATTTTATTTTATTATGTAGTTATAGCCACAATTATTGTATTTATAGAACAAATTACATTCTCAATCAAGTATGAATTATTTTGAATGGAAGAATTTCATATAACTTTTCAAAATTTTGAATTACTAATAATTAAGCAGTGCATAATCTACTTCTTTTATTCAATTCATCTGTCGTATGTTTTGTTTATCTTAACTAAAAGTATTAAATATGTAATTTTTTTTAAAACTTTAATCTCCTTTTTTCATGCACTTTGTTTATTATTAAAATATGTATGTAGGTTGTACTGAAACACATGGAAACTCCAGAAGTGGCAAATGTAATTCCTAAAATAAAAAATTTAGCTTCTAAAAACAGGTAATGTGATACTTTGTCATTTTTTTCTTTCAAAGCTTATATTTGATGAAAATCTTGTTTCTAAACAAATGTTGAAATAGTAAATCGCTTGAAGTCCTCTTTCCCTGTTTTCAATATTCTATATCATAACTGTAAAAATATACTTGATACAAATTGAAATTATTAACTTGAATGTTTCAGTAAATAGAATTTCTTTACGTGTGTAATGCTAGTGAAAACTTTTATTACTAAACTTTGACATTCTTCACGTTTACAGACTCGTGTTTAAAAAAATAATAATCACCTATCAAGTTGTTATTTCACTGGACAAAATACATTTTGCAAAAATTTCTGTTTGGTTTATTGTTTATTCACTTTAACATCACTTTAAGAAGCAACACAACAGCAATTGGCTAAGGACCTTAACAAATGACAAGGATGTCACTTATAAACTGGCACCCTACTTTTCAAGTTTTCTCTCCACACCAACATGAGAACTTAGAACTTCAACAGATTAAACATGCATCAATCCCATACAATAGTGAGTCTTTAGTTGCATAAGGACTGGAACCCACAATTCAACAAAAACAATGCCAACTGCATGAGTACTTATTGTGTGTAGAGGGGGGGGGATTTTAATTATATCTCGAAAAATGTTTTTGTAAAAATCATCACTGTTGCTTATTTTTATTGCAGTTATTTCATAAATGCATCCATTAGTAATTATTAAGCTTTCTATATGAACACTGAAAAAATGATGAAAAATATCAAATAATCTAAAATTATCGATAACTTAAAAAACACTTACACAAAAGTAACTGAGAATTTTTGAGTACATTTTAAAAGTAACATAATTAAAAACATTTATCTTTCATGTAACTAATGCTGGCAGGTATTCTTTGGATTCAATAAATGGATCATTTTTTTTAAAAAAGATTCTTTCAATTTGTGTAAATTATTAATTAAAATTTTTAAATTTCCACATATCTTTGAATTTATTATAGTGTTTTGTTTTTAATTTCATATTATTAAGAAATTACTTTACATATGTTTTGAGTTGTAATGATATTTTTATAATAATTATATTATTTTACCAAAAAAAAAAATTTTTTTTTTTTTTTTTTTAATTGCAGAGAAATATTTGAAACAGGATTGAAAGCTTTTGTTTCTTTCGTCCGATTTTACACTGAACATGATTTAAAGATATTGTTCCGAGTCAAAGGTATTCAAAATTTTGCTTTGTATCTTATTTTCTGAAATAAGTTGGTAATTTATGATGAAAATTGTTTTCTCGTTGACCAGATTTTTTTTTTCTCCCCCTTTCTCTCAGATTTGGATATTGGAAAATTAGCTGAGGGTTTTGCTCTTCTAAGGCTGCCAAGAATGCCAGAACTAAAAAATAAAACTACAAAAAGTTTTATACCAATGAATGTGAAATACAAAGAAATTCCATATCTGTAAGTTATAAAAACTAGAATTTTGATTAAATGAAGCTTTTTTTTTTTCTTTTCTTAAGATTATGCATAGCTAGAATTCAACATTTGTTTAATTTTTTTGAAATGTGCTTTTTCAATTATCTTTTTATGATTATGTTTTTTAATTAGTCTTAATAACTTTTGATGGAATAAAATGTAGCTACTCTTTTGCATCATATAAGTGCTTAAATTCTCATATAATATACATTGCTTTTCATTTAAAATACATACATTCATGTTTATATACAGCTATATATAAAAATATTTTTCTTTTAAGTTTCCTATTTCGCCAAGAAAAGTTTATTGTATTTAAGGGCTAGATTTCTTTTTCTATCTTTCATTTTTATTTTATTTATTTAATATTTTAGAGATAAACGTAAAGAAAAACAACGCCAAATTGAATTGAACCAATCTCAGCAAAAGGTGATGGAAAGTAAAAAAATGTCAGCCAAAAAGGTGATAAACTTTTGAAACATTTTTGTCTAGTAAAATGCTATTTCACTTTTTTTTTTTTAAATAATGAAGTGTTAAAACTTTTAACTTGTCCCTCTTTCATTCTTATAATATATAGCAAGATGTATATAGCCATATTAATTTCCATGTAAATTGCTTTTGTAAAATTATCAGTTAAATATCATTAGGGACCATTTGTTTAGTGATTAAAAATATTCAACACAATTTAAGCATTTCAAAATACTTTTTAAATTGATGCATACTTATTTAAAATGTGATAAAATAAAGCAGAAATCTTGCTTCTTTATATTTGCTTTTATTTTATAAAAGTTGTGTGAAAAGAATCAAAAACTTTTATATTACTTCTAATATTTCTGTAGATTGTTCTTGGTTTTAGGCAGGTTTAGGGGGAGAAACCTTTGGATTAAAATATGTGTTGTTTACTTGGTGTTTTCATAATTTGAAATTTTTGTTCAGATTATAGTTTATTATTATACCAAATAAAATACTATGAAAAAAGAAAACCTAGAATGAGTAGTTTTGTTTTTGATTAAAATATGCTGATATAATTCTTGATCAGTTGAGCAACCTACTGCTTATTTTATTCCTCTTTTACAGAAAAAGATCATAGTCGCAATTCAAAATGTAAAAAGTACAAGATATGTTTTTAAAATAAAGTTCATCTCAGAAGGGCATTTTATATATTGAGTGGGTTCACTTTAAATTAATGAAAATAAATTCAACTCTCTAAAATAGTTATGTATTTTCTACATTTACTGAATTTAAATTAAATTAACTGCAAAATTGTAATTTATTAAACAATATACTAAGAAAATTACATATTGAAATTAAATAGTATTAAATTTAGGGTATAAGGTCCATATACAGACGAATATTCATAAAAAAAAAAATGTAAAATGGTCAGGTTTAAATTTTCTTCATTGTATTGGATAAGATTACCTTTAATAGGAAACGCAAAAGTCCAAAGCAAGCTATTCTTTCCAACTGGCATCCAAACCACATTTTTAAGTCGAATTTAAAGTGTGTTATGCTTCTAAATTATTCTTTTTCTTCTGAGTTCAGAAGGCACAACTGAAGAAGCAGCGAAAAAAGGAGAAGGAAGTGGCAACATGTGGCAAGTACGTGTTTTCAGAGCAAGAAATGAAGGAACTCATTAGGGATACAACATTGATAAGAAAGTTCAGGAATGGAAAGGTTAAAACCATTCTTTTTATTATAAATTTAATTTTAGATCCTTAGTTATATCTCCTACTTTTTTAAGTGTGTTTCGCTTAAGAAGTTCTTCCTGATAAGATATGTAATCTATTTTAACCATCTTCCTTAGTAGTATGAAATTGAAACTGCTTAATTTATGGGACTGCAATAATTCATCAATCTCTTTTGATGTTTATTCTAAAAATCAGTTGCCAAGCGCGCTACTCTGAGAACAGTTCGGAACTGAATCCATTAGTAATTTATTAATTAAATATTAATTATAAATTGAAGCATAGAACATACCCTAATTGAGTGAGGTCACTTTGTCTTCTGGTCAGTTAAAAGCTTAGAGTTACAAAACACTTTTTAAAAGTTTAAAACTTTTATTATGTTGTATTTTTATTTCTAAAAGTGATAATGGGGGTAAAACTATGTCAATTAATTTAAATATTACTTTTTATACATAGATAATTCTTAGGATAATGATAAAATTGTATTATAAACTTAATAAAATAAATCTGTGTATTTGAAATACATATACTGTTTTATTTAAAATTACATTTTTTTTTATTGTGTAGTGATATTTTCTTCATTGTTAGTTTTTAAAGTTAACTCCAATACATTGGAAGGAAGCTCTACAAACAAAGCAAATGCTTTTTCTATTGAAATTCCCAGTAGGCATTCTTTGAAAGATAAATTATTGAATATATATATTTACAAAATATAATTAAAAAAATATGTAATGAAGTTTCAAGCATGCAGGATGAAAATTTAAAATTTTCAATTCAGCTTGAAAATATTTGTGTAAGGGATAAAACAATCGCTTGTTGTGGGGGGGGGGACTTTCTTTAGAATCAATGTCACAATATTTTTTTTTTTTATTTCAGATTTCGAAAAAGGAGTTTGATGCAAAATTCCTCCCAGACTTTGAGTAATTTAAGCAAGGTTGTAAACAAATGTACAATGTAAATAAATTATTTTTATATCTAATTTTGACTGCAGTTATTTTCAGTGTGTCATTCATCAACTTCCGTGTTCCTTAAACCTGATCAAAATCAGAGGTTTGAAATCTCCCGATATCAGTATAGTGCTTTTACTAATGTCTCCTATGCTATGATGTTAAATGGATTCTGAATTTTACACATTACAAAATATGTATTTCTTAATTTTAAGGTGTCACAAACTGATGCATGTATCATTGGTACTAACACTGTGAATACTTTTCTAGCTTAAAATGAGTTACTCATAACTCTTGACATTATTAAATAAGGTGTGGCAGAAATAACTCTGATTTCCCTCTACAACTATTCTCTCTCTAGTCTTCTGCCTTGAATTGGGAACCAGCTTTGAGTAGCAGACGTTTTTTCCATTTCAGTGGCCCTCATGGTGTGTAGGGGCGAGCATCGTGATTGAGGCATATTTCAAAAATGGCAATTCTGTCTGATGAAGAACACTTTCATTTGTCTGGTTGGGTGTGAACTTTGAACTTTCGCTACTGGGCTCTGAACAGTCCAAGACAAATCCATGAACGACCTCTCCGTAATGGTCGAGGTACTGTTTGGTGTGTTGCTGCAGATTTTGTGATTATAGACCCATACTTCTTTGAAGGGAATGGCAAAGCAGTTACGGTAACTTCTGCTCGTTAATGTGGATGTATTAAGTAATTTGAAGCGATCTTGGGAATTTGGCTGCGTAGCTCCTACATGAAACCAAGACCACATAGCGAGAATATTGATAGAGTTGGTGAAAATATTTGTTTCCTGAGCATCTGATCGTAATAAAAAGGGACTTTTCATTAGTAGCACGTTCCCAAGATCTATTGTCTTTTGCAACTACTTTCTCTGGGGTCATCCGAAGACACGAGTCTGCGAGAATAGGCCCCGAACAATCGATGAATCAAAAGCTGCTTTATGCCAATGAATAGCGACAGTACTGCAAGAAATGGAGTGGAGGGTAATGAAAAACTTCAGAAATGCATTGACAGGGAAAGTCAGCATTTGAGCGATATTTTTTTCAAAAGGGAGTGATGGTGAATGTGGAAAACAAAATGGTAGATATTTTTATTCCAAGTTGTGAAATAAAATTTTGGAATAACATATATCATTGTTTTATTACTTATGTTTGAAATCTGGGAGTTATTTCTTCTGCACACGATATATGGTTATTCAAAATGAATCACCCCTTTTCAAAATTCCATATTTTCATAAATGTACACAGAATGAAAGTATAATATAGAAAGTTTTTTACAAGAGTTCAGTTTCCAAATTCCTGTCGAACACATTATAAAGTTTCAGTGATAATTGTTAGTACAGCAGCAGTTGTTTAAGTTACATAAATTTGTGGGTAATGGTAGTTCATACATTATCTTTTACAAACTCCCAGAGCGAGAAATCGCATGGAGCTACATTAGTTGACCAGCCAGGTATCATCAAATCTTCTGATCCACTGCAAGGTAGCTTCTGGGAAAGCTTTTAAAACATCTTTCGTGAAATAGCTTTACAAAGAACACACAAGGGCCATCTATTGTTTGCAGTATAAAACTTTCAATTTTCCTTTGTGTTCGTGCATTACTTATCATTCCGTGTCCTTTATTTTTGAAAATATAGAATTTTGAAACCCTGTACTCCATTCCAACCAATCGAGAGGGCAGCATTATGGTACATACGCATAATAAAATAAACAAAAAATACCCATGGACATGAATAGAAAGGAATTTAAAAATAAAAAAAAGATGCATTAAAACTAAAGTTTATTCTTACCCGAGTTGATTTTAGTAATTTTTCATAGTACGACATCCTTTGAGTGTAATTGAGGCGTCATTTTTGAATTATTCGTCGACGCTTGTTTATGTACTCTGAAGTTTTGTCTGTTGTGGGACATACTAATCAATCTTTTTTTCATTTCCAGAACATAAAGTGTGTAGTTCTCTGTCACTTTTCTTTTTCAAACGTTGATCCTGTGTAGCTTTTTCTTTGGAATATCTCCTCTCTGTTGGATAACCAACCTATTTACAAGTATGGTTGTTTTTCTTTGTATGGATCAGTGACCCTCAAAAATTTTAAAATTCTCTTATCGACCCCTTCTATAACAATTGATTTTGAAGAAAACCTTGCCTGTTTCTTAAATAAATTAATCATTTAAGAAACAGTTAAGATTTTTTATTCTCATTTGATTTTGACAAAATCAAATTTTTACATAAACCAATGAGAAGGATGTGCTTGGAGAATCTTGGCTAGATTTGCGATATTTGGTTCAAAATTTGTTAATTTCAGACATACTTCGCCTCGGAGCTCCATATTCCATTTATTTCTCTTCTCTGTTAAAATAGAATTAACATGACTGAAGCCAGATTCGAGCAAACATGGGCTTGGGAATGCAATTAAAAAGGGAAATGCCGTACGACAAGTTTTGAATATTTTTGCGTAATATTTATATTCGTACAAAATTCAATCAAAGTTAAATTATTAAAATCCATCTTTGCTTCAAGGTCAACTAACAATTTAATGACTTCATCTTGCAAATGACTGTCGTTATTTTCAACTTGAGCAGGAAGTAGCGCGATAGTCCTTTCTGGGAAACCTCAGGAACTTGCCTTCTTCAGGTAAGTAAGGGCATCATGACCCCGAGGCACCTTAGTGATCTTTTTCTTTCCCATGGGGTTTACTGTCTTTGGTAAACACGGGTGACGCACTCCCGGGATACTCTAGCGATCCTTCTCTATTTTCGACCCTCCTTCTTGTCAACCACTTATCTTTTTTCAACTTCACGTCTAGACCACAGTTTAATCTTGTTTGGCGCAGCATAGCCATATCTGGCTCTTGCGCCAATAAACTTTACATTCACTCACTCAGTCCTTTCTGGGATATCTAGGGCCGCGGTAGCCTACTGGTCAAGGTCGTGGACTAGCGGCCGGCGGTTTTCGCTCAGTCGCGGGTTCGATCCTTGGCCGCCAAAGACCCGCCGTGTAGCCGGGGCTGATGCACGTTAAATCTGTTCGGGGTCCAAAGTCCTCCCGTTGGCGTGGTGTGGATGTTAGGAGAGGGGGATGCCAGCTCAGGTGTCGTCCTCGTCACTTGACCGTGGTTCAAAATTACGAGGTCCGTCGCCAATAGCCCTCGTGTTGCTTCTAGTGCGACGTTAATTAAAACTAAACTAAATTCTGGGATATCTAAATTTTTAATATCTCCAAAGGGTACTTTAAAACCATCGCTTAATTTTTGGAGATGATTTGTACATATTTCCAATTCTACGTCGATTATGTCCAATTGTCGTAAAATTCAAAAGTATTGAAATCACGTAACATTAAGACTTAAACAATTTTAATTTATCTTGAAAGCATAAAATAATAGTTCGTGCTGGAACTAATGTAATACCTTTTCCTGTATGACGTGTTTGAACATCATTGAACTTTTTGCAAATACATCGGCCGAATGAGAAATATTGTTTTTATTTTTTTGCAATTCGTCACTTAAGACTGAATTAATTTCAGTAAGAAATTCTGTCACTGTTTAAACAATTCAACAAGTTTTTGTAAACATGCACCTCTTGACAACTATCGTATTTCGGTGTGTAGTAATAATTGGTTAGATAGTTCATCATATTCATCGCAAAGCTTATCAAACAGTCATGGTTAAGAGGTTGTGCTCTAATTTGGGCCGTCTTGTAGCAAAACGATGCCAGAATCTTTTCTCGCAAATCTGAGAAGGAGAACCCGTCACAAAACATGTATACTTTAAACGGTAAAAAAAGGTAAATAAATAATTATTTTAAAAAATATGCAAGAATGAGAAATTAAATTAGTTATAATCTATTATAGAAACTTTACTTACTATATTGTAATTACAAATGGGATTCCAAACGAAAATTGTGCAAATTGCCTTACTGTCCATTGGGATTCGTTCATATACCCCTGATTGAACCCTTAGATCGGATCGACCCCTAATTATACTGTATAGACCTCTGGGGGTTGATTTAGACCACTTTGCCGACCCCTGGTACAAATTATACCATCTGGGGACCCGTGTGGTGACCGAGAATGACAGAATAGTCCCACTGTAGCTCATGCATGTCGTAGGAGGCGACTAAAATGGGTACCCAGCCTCTGGGGGTTATAGCCGGATACCCTTCCCCTGGGATTATATCAAGGAACCTCAGGGACTTGCCTTCTTCAGATAAGTATGGGCATCATGACCCTAGAGATCTTTTTCTTTCCTATGGGGTTTACTGTCTTTGGTAAACACGGGTAATGTGCCTCCGGGATACCCTAGCGATCCTTCTCTATTTTCGACCCTCCTTTTTGTCATACAATTTGTGTCTTTTCTTCCATTTTTTGTTCACGTCTAGACCACAGTTAAATCATTTTTGGTGCAACATAGCCATATCTGGCTGTTGCGCCAATAAACTTTACCTTCTCACTTGACACCTTTTGTCGACTAATCTATTTTCATAGTTTTAACGTCTAGATCACAGATTTACCTTGTTTAGGCAGTATGGCCAGATCTGGCTCTTGCGCTGGTAAACTTCACTATCACTGACACTCACTATACCATCTGGGCAGACCCTAGCATTTTTGCCTCTGTAGTCAAACCTAAAAAATGTCGCTTCGAAGGTAAAAAAAATTAAATAATAAAAGAACCAGAAAAATGACTTATAATTGAATGGACATGAATACTAACACGAGTAGATTGACGATAAATTGTTTCATTTAAGGCGCCTTTAAAACACAATTTTCGGTCTACATATCGATTTTTTAAAAAAAATGTTATCTCATATTGAAATTCAATCTTTTATCTTTAAAAATTTGTTTGAATTTCGTTTCTATCGCATTTAGAAGCCGAGTGACGGCTGTTTTAATATTTTACTTAATCATGAATTCCTCTGTCAGGAAAGGCTCAAAAAAAAAAAGGAGAGGGGTTGCCAGCTCAGATGTCGTCCTCGTCACTTGACCGTGGCTCAAAATCCGTCTACAATAGACTTCGCGTTGCTTCTAAGTGTGTGGCCGCTGGTTTTCGTCGAGTCGTGGGTTCGAGCCCGGATGCCGTTAAAGACCGGCCGTATAGTTGTGGCTGATGCACGTTAAATCTGTCGAGATCCCCAGTCCCTTCGTTGGTGTGGTGTGAAAATTTGGGAAGGGAGGTGCCAGCTCTGGTGTTGTCCTTGTCACTTGACCGAGGTTCAAAATTACGAGGTCCGTCGCCAATAGCCATCGTGTTACTAACGGCACGACGTTAAAAAAATCATTCAAAAATGCTTCTAAATGTGATGGTAATAAACAATCGCTCAACCCTCTGCGTTCCAATCGTCTTGGAGGAATTGATCGAGCGGTATTGTCTACCGACAAGAGCTGCTGGCCGCAATAAAGATTAATAATACTGTTCTTTTAAATAATTTCAGGCGAAAGTCACTTGACGATTTAAATTGTGAATAATTTTTGTAAAAATGGATTATTAAATTCCTACTATCAGCTCACACTCTCTCTCTCTATATATATCTTGTTCAAATTTTCTTCATCCTCTCAAGTTCAAATACATTTTTTTAAATTTGTAGTGGATGACACTCGATGTTAATACAGTTTTTTCAAATATTAATTCATTTAATTAGTGAAAATGCAGTTGAGCCCAACCGCTTGACGTGATTTCAAAAATTGCCAAACTTGGCAATTTTTTTTTTTTTTTTTGGCCGAACGTTAAGTCCGTGAAGCGGACCAGGGTAGCCACATTTGGCAAAATACCGCCAAATAATTCCTGTCGCCAAAGGTGGTTGGGCATTCCGATCATTTAATTTACCGGATGAATTAAAAAACAAACCAATGCATCTACTATGTCATTTTTCTTGCAATGGTAATGTTGGTAGAACGTCGGCGTAGAATATTCGGGTCGAAGCATAAATTTTTTTTATTTGATTTTCAAATTATTAATTTTAGTTTTATATGGGAGAAAAAAAATTTCTCTTATATAAGACATTTAGCGGGGTATAAATTTAGGAATAAATACCGTCCATGACGAAGCGAGTAGATCGCTGGAAAAAAATTTCTTTTCCCACTTAATATTGTGATTCTGTCGCATGTGTATACATATTTATACTAATTGTAATTATTTAATAAAAAGTAATTAAAATAAAATTTATGTTTGTTGACTTAAGTAGGAATTGACTTCATAATTATTTTTTTTTTAATATTACTTGTTTTTGTTTCACTTTCAAAACCTTAAAGTCAAGGCTTAAAATTTTGTTCGGGAAGAAATACACACTACGTGTGAAAAATATCCAACGATTGGGATCGTCAACTGGCGGCAGTCGGGACCCACGGTTACTAAATCGCGACTTACAGTATTGATAAATATTAAGCGATTTCTAGCATCTCGATATTGATTTTCTGCTTTACATTTACACCCCAGCAACATTATTGTTAATTGTAACGGAAATCACTTACACTTGAAAAATAATCTTAACTTATAAAATTCGATCAATAACTCAATAAATTTGGGTTGAATGTACATCTAATTTTATGAATCACAAGATTTTGGAAAATAACCTTTTGCAAGAAGTCCAAACCGGATCGTTTCACTTTCCGAGAAATGGTATTTCATATACAATCCAAGAAAAATGAATGCGCCGAGACTTGATTAACCCCATTCTTTCAAAGAAGGATTATCTCAAAGACTTATCTTTTATTCATCTCCGTTTAATGGGTATTTTTTTTTTTATCTCTTTTGTGATGAAAGTCAACGTCTGCATTTTATGATCGAGGGCTTGCGGTTTCTGATTTCGTAAAAGATGTCTATTCTATCCTTGGGCTTATTTTTTGCTCATTTTTAGGTGCACAAGAACTGCTTGACTTATTTCTTTCTCCTGTTTCTATTTTCACCATTTCGGTGTATGCTATTGCAACTAGGATCTGATTTGATTTGGTTTATTAGCATCGCACTAGAAGCAACACGAGGGCTATTGACGATGGACCTCGTAATTTCGAACCTCGGTCAAGTGACGAGGATGACACCTGAGCTGGAACCCCCTCCTAACTTCCACACCATGCCAACGGGAGGACTTTGTCAAGGATCTACCTCCCGACAGGTTTAACGTGCATTAACTCCGACTACACGGCGGGTCTTTAGTGGCATCAAGGCCCGGACTCGACGAAAACCGCGAGTCTGCGGTCTTGACCACTAGGCTACCGCGGCTACTATTGGAAATCCAAGACGAGGGATATGCAGGATGTTTTGAAAAACTTATGTGCTAAAATATTTAGGGGGTGATGGAAAACATCTAAACAAGCAGTTGTCACCCTACAATGCGTTGGCGGAGAGTAAGTGGTGGACCGTTACTGTCACATGAAAGAAAACATCAAACGGATTGAGGAAGTATTGCATAATTTTATTGGCAGCATGTGTGGCAAAATTACAAAAAGTGCGACCGCCAGTAGTAATGCAAGCGATACATCTCCGATGTAGCAAGCTGCGCACTTTTTCAAACACACCCGGTATTCCTCGGACGACACCGGCAGCATCAGAAATCCTGGCAACTAAGTCCTCGTCGATGTCGTTGGGACTTTCGAAGACGAGACTTCTCAAATGGCCCCACAGAAAAAAGTTCAGACGAGAGATCGGGTGAGCGTGTCGGCCAAGGTCTGGGCCCTCCCCGACCAATCCATCTTACTAGGAATTTATTGCATTAAAATGTTCCGCACATCCAAGCCGAAATGGGGTGGTGCTGGAACCACATACGTACTTGTATGTTGGCTGGAACAGGTTGAAGTAACTCAGGCAATACCTCTTGCACAAATGTGAGGTATGTTCTGCCATCCAATCGGAATGGTAAAAGGTATGGACAGATCAAATGTCATCCACAGTTCCAGCCCAAATATTTTCGCTCAAGTGCTTCTGATACGCATGAAGGCATGTGTCGTACGGATTATTAGGTGACCACACATGAAGATTGTGCGTATTCGAAAACAATCGAGTGGGGCACATGTACGACGCGGGAAACCTCTTTCATGCTAATATCCAGACAATTTTTCACTCTGCAGAATGTCCCCTTCAATTTGTAGCGTCCGCCCACTCCTGCCACGCCCTGTATCATGCATGCCGGTGACAAAGGATTCCGTTTCACTCAGGCACCGATGCAATCGTTGGAACATTTTTCGGGAAACTGCGTGTTCAGTGTTTCGGCTTCTAGAGCATTCCATTTCTCAAGAATATGCACAAAATGTATGTGTGTCTTTTTCCGATTACAGGACGTCGCCATGCCTCCTGAAATCCACTGTAGAAATGACGACGTGTAAGAAAACTCTCGTTTTAGGCTTTCCAATACAGCGCCATCTGGCGGTTCACTCCTTGCTCTTCGCCCATGCATTGTTGGGTGAAAATTGCTTGTTTAGATGTTCTCTATCACCCCTTAAATTTTTGCTCGTGAGTTGTAAAACACCCTGTGTGAAATATATATCCCACGATATATAAAAGAAAAAGAAAAAATTGTATTAATGTGTTAACAGAAAGTCCTGATATCATCTGGGGGGGGGAAAAAAATCTGAATCTCATAATGAAAGAAAGAAAAAAAGGTGCCATGGTAAAAACGCGATTTTACGAGATTCGATTGTAAGCAAATAAAGATTCCCTTATTCTTACGTTGAGTGCTCATTTGCATCACTTTTGCTCAAGGTCTTCAACCGAGCGGCAGAGAATAGACCCAAAATGTGGTGGAAGCAGGACGAGATCACATCCAGAGAACCTTTGGGTGAGGCAATGAGGATTTTTGGGGAAAGAATCATCTCCAGGGGCTCCTTGGCGCCGCATTATCCTGGTCTCATTTAACGGGATTTCTTTTTCTCTAGGGGTAATTGAAGAATTTCGTTTTCGCTGTTAACCCTAAAATAACGTTCTAGAACAATGGTTCCAACTGGGTTGGTACCCCCCCTTCGAAGCACGTTGAAGAGTTGTAAAAGGACGTCTTAGGTCCAAGGATAGTTTAGGGGAGACATGAGTGAGTGATAATGAAGTTTAATGGCACAAGAGCCAGATGTGGCTCTGCTGCGCCAAACCAAATAAAGCTGTGATCTAAGCGAGAAAAATAATTTTTTTTTTTAAAAAAAATTAAAAATTATTTAACAAGAAGTAGAGTCGGAAATAGAGAAGGATCACTACACTGAGTCGGGGTACGCGTCACTTGTCTTTACCAAAGACAGTGAACCCTGTGATAAAGAAAAGATCATCAGAGTATTTCGGGGGGCATGTAGCTCAAACCTACCTAAAGAAAGCAACGTCTGATGTCCACTGTTATTATCCCCAGGGATAGGGTGCCCGGCTATACTCCCAGACACTGGGTACCCATTTGAGTCGCCTTTTACGACATGCATGAGCTACGGTGGGACTTCTTTCACACATGAGTCATATAATCCCCAGGAATAGGGTGCCCGGCTATACACCCAGACACTAGGTGCCCATTTGAGTCGCCTCTTACGACATGCATGATATACAGTGGGGCTATTCTGTCACACCCGGTAACCATTGAGGACCAAATGTGGCTCCACAGTACACTAGTCGCAAGAACATGCTGAATTAATTCTAAATTTCATCGAGCGCATGTTTTGTCCGATGATTGAGCAAATTGCTTTAATTGTCTTCAAATGTCTTAAATGTTCTTTAATTTTAAATCAGCCTGTGCATTAAAAAGAAGTTATTGGTGCATAATACCTTCGTTCCCTATACCTCTCTATCTAGCACATGAAGGAATCGCAACGAGAGAAGTGCACCACAGGGTTGCATATGTTCCAGCTCGACCAACAAAGCTTATATTTCAAAGTTTGAGCAGATCACGACAAAATAGTATACCACCGTCGCGAATTTCGGTGCGTAATGGTAATCTTACGGGATTTCCCACTTTTCATCTCAAAATTTTATTATTACTTTTAATTGCATAGAATGGATAGTATTTGAAAGAATGGGGGGGATGAAAAAAAATTGCTTGATTCCCCTCCCCTTTTATTGGCGTTCGGTAGTATTTCTCAGTATATATTAAAAATCTGAAAACTCATCATATATTGATTTCAAGACCAGAAGTGTTTTTTATTCCTTCTGAAAAGGGGTGGTAGACCAATAAAGGTTGCGAACTTATACTCTATAGAATCTAAATCAATATTCGTCAAGAAATTCGAGATCTACCTCGCAGTTGGATCGGTCGCAATGGACCAGATGACTTGATGTTACGCAACTGGTCACCTAGATCACCTAAAATGGCCCTTTGCGATTCCTTCCTTTAGGGGTTTGTAAAATGCGCCACCTTTCCTTTATGCGCCGTGGCCACGGTACCCTAGTGGTTAAGGCATCGGACTCGCGGCCGACAGTTTTCGTTGAGTCCTGAGTTCGAACCTAGATGCCATAAAAGACCCGCCATGTAGCCGGGTTAAATCTGTCGGGGCCCTAAATTCATTCGTTGGCGTGGTGTTGGGGCTGGGAGGGGTGGTGCCAGCTCAGGTGTCGTTCTCGTCACTTGACTGAGGTTCAAAATTGCGAGGTCCTTCGCCAATAGCCTTCGTGTTGCTTCTAGTGCGACGTTAATAAAACCAAACTATTAATTTAAGCGCCCCCATTGCCCACACATTTATGTGAGCTTAAACAACGGATTTCTGCTACTGTGCAGTCCATTATTACTGACACTCTACGGCGGCAGGAAGTTACATATCGAAATGACATTATACGTGTAACTAAAGGAAGTTATATCGAACTCTTGTAAAAAAAACTTCCATATTATTCCTTTGCATTTATATATATATCACTAATCATTCTGATTCGTTTAATTATTGAAAATATGGAATTTCGAAATCATGAATCGATTTGAATAACCCTGTATTTTAGAACATCAAAGATTAAATGGATTTAAAACTGTTCAGGGATTTATTCGGCCACCCTTTGTAGATATACATGCTGTATTCATTAAATATTACGTTGAGGATATATTTACTCTTAATTTATTTTTTGTCTATTGTTAACCGTCCGTCTGAGAGTGTTGCTAATTTCATGGATCTATCTCTTAATCAACACCTGTCCGTTGACATCACCACCCGAAATACATTCCCCTCAAAAGCAACAATCGATCTCTCCCTCAAAAAAAACAAAAAACGTCCGCCACAAACACAACGGAACCAGAGAGGCGAATCCATCGGCGTGGGACAACCCACGAGCAGTCACGTGGGCCACACTGGAAAACCAGAACGGGGTTCCGAGGTCAGGCCCCAGAACGAGTTTCGGTTGCAGCAAGAGCGCGCACGTTCGAAGGTTGGTCGCAGTCGACTTCTTTTTACCCAAATAAGGGACTCTCGGAAGGGCTTCACTCCGCGGTCCTCAGGGGCCCCCTAACAGCTAGGTGAGTCTTGAAAGTTCTGTAAATTACATTTGTACAATTAGAAAGGTTTATGTAAAAAAAAAATGCCCCAACATTCCGACTTTACTTATGTATAGAAAGCGTGTTTGTCCACAAGTCCTTTTCTTTCCCTGTATGCTCCATATTTCTTGTGTTAATTTCACGCGTGAAATTCTGCGTTTTTCTGAAGGGTACCAGGGCATTAAGAGGTAAATAATATACTGAATTTAACACTCTTTCCTTTTTGTGACATTTATGTATTCAAATTATTCGTACAGCTTAGGTATTCAATAATATTTTCATCATTTTATTGATCTATAAAAGTATTTTCTTGGTCAAAAGTTTTTTTCTTTCACTTTGAGTTGAATATAGACATAATTTTTCAGATACGTTTTCATTTAGATTCCATTTTTAAAAATAATATTACGTAAATGTA
Organism: Nephila pilipes; assembly: GCA_019974015.1. Taxonomy (NCBI): domain Eukaryota; kingdom Metazoa; phylum Arthropoda; class Arachnida; order Araneae; family Nephilidae; genus Nephila; species Nephila pilipes. The sequence goes on from BMAW01114305.1 coordinate 79,282, forward strand.
CAAAATATTCCACTCCTCGTGTAGAAAACAACGCATAAAATAGAGTGGACCAAATTTTTTTAATGATATTACTATAGATTTATTTTGAAAAATTATAGAACTTTGTAATTTTGGAAATTTTAATTTTTTTTGTTCATGTAAAATATTATTTCTTAATGATTAGGTATTAATTAGAGGAAAATTATTTTAGGTTCACTATATGCATAAGTATCATTTATAAAAGCATAAGAAATATGGTACCATTTTATGTAATAGTTTTCTTTAAAATGGTTCTAACTGCAAATATATCTCAAAAATCACGTCCATATTCAACTAAGAGTGAAAAAAAACCTTTTTGGGGAAAAAAAAAAAAAACTTTACATTGCTATTGAATGATTGAAATATTATTATTAGGCAACACACACACAAATCCAAGCTGTACTAATAAATTGAAAAGATGCGTGTATATATCACAAAACAAGGTATCTCAGATATGATATTCCAGAATTCCTCATATAGTGTCCTGGTATCCTCAATGTTTCTTTAAGGACATGGTGCTGTATGTAATGTTATAACCACCAGAACCCGTATTAATACATTATTCTTTCAAAACCAATCCTAGTTTAATTTTTTTTTTATCTGCACCAAGTTTGTGGCGTTTTCGTTGCCACCGCCTGAACATCTAAATATTGATTTAAAATATTTCAACGACTTGGTGTACAAAAAGAAACGCGCGAGAGATAACTGTATTCTGGTTTCATTGTAAGAAGCGCCCTTGGTTTGCAGTTTCAGTGCTAAAATATGCTATGGCTTACCCAGAGGGGGTGCAAAGACACATATACACCTCCCCTCCAAGAATTTTTCTCGAAATTAGAATATTTCAGGATAATTCTTTTATTATACAATAACAGATGTTTTGGATTTTAAACATAACATGTTTTTTTCACCTCGTGTAAATTTTTTGCATCACGCAGAGAAAAAGGGATTGAAAATAAGCCAATTCCCGAGAACAAAATAATAGTATTTGTTGTCTCTGAAAGGGTGCCTCTGGGTCAGTAATTGTAGATGAGGGGCATCCCTGTAGAAAATGCAACCCCCTCCTAAAAATGCGAATTTTATTCTCATGATATCTTAATTACTTTTTAAATGATCTTCATCTTTGTAATTTTTATATATAACTTGATTAAATTATATCAATACTTGAACAGTTTTAAATAGGGGGAAAGATTCCGATAGAGCGTATTATTTACTTTTTACCCAGTGGTGGTACTAAACTACAAAATTGCGTGTTTCATGGATATGATGATATACACCCCCCAAATTAATTTCTGGTGATGCCACTGAAAATATGGCATATTTTAAAACAAAGGACGAAACAATTATATATTGCCGTTCTTTTCTCTTCCAGTTCATTGTGACAGAAAGAGATCTTGTTAATGAAATATTTCTTGCAACTAAAAATTGCCTATTCCTTTTATAGAATACTTTTCTACGCACAATGTAGTTTAATAATTATCGTTCAGACCAATACATTTAAATATGTCACTCCTATCATCTCCCTTCTGTTGAAACACGACCGGTCTACATTAAAGCTTTTCAAGATTGTTAAACTTCAAATTGTTTGATTTTTGAATATGTGTGTGTGTGTGTAAAAATTCGTGATTTTAAGCTGAACATTTTAATACCCATCATTTGACAGAGCTCAAAAATCTTCAGAAGTTATTCAAACAATTGTCCACTATGTTTTAGTAACATCAGCAATTAAATGGATAAGCCACGCCCACGTATTTTCGAATTCGACTTGTGTTTCAATTTATTTTGCTTAAGAAGGGCACATTAAAGTTTTTTGAGCTTTAAGAGAAATCAGTAAAAAGCTGGGCAAGATGAAAAGCCAAAATAAAAGTCAATATTTGTTAATGTCGAACTTTTGCCCAAAGTCTTCAATTTTCAGACACTGCCTCAAATCTGGCTACTAGCATTTACAATGACGAACGTCCAATACTTTTATTCTACAGAAACCTGGCATAAAAGTATTTTGAAATGTAAGCTTGTTATTGGCTGGAGATGGTAAGCTTCGAACTTATATATATATATATATATATATATATATATATATATATATATATATAAGAATTAAGCTAAATGATGAAATATTGAGAAATGGACAATAGTAAACTTTTATGATATTAAAAAGGATGGAAACGTTAAATTATTAAATTGAATTTTATATGTGATTAAAATTAAAGCAAACGATAAATTATTAAATTGAATATATTTAAGCCAAATGTAATTAAATTGAAGCAAGCGGTAAAAAATTGAAAAGTGTTCTGATACGATAAAAGTGATCCACCTAAAACAATAGCCCCTTAGGTGGCTGAAAAAAGGAATGGTAAATCATTTTTGAGGCTTTCGGAGCAAAACATAATTAAAAAAAAAGTAGTTTTTGGAGCAAACAGAAGGGAAATTATATCATCCTAGAAAATTTTAATACGCAAGTCTCACAATTTAATTTTATAATTGAATTTTAAAACTTTAAATGCTTTTTTCTCAGTTTGAGTTTTTTCTCTGGCGCGCAGCATTTTTCAAAAACTATTACACTTAGACATTAAATTTTTTTAGTTATAGTAAGTATAATATACTCTTTAAACTGTATCTAAATTTAGTGATATATATATATATATATATATATATTATTTCAAAAAAATTAGAAAATATTTAGTTCTTTAAAATGTTTAAAGTTTGAAATATATTGTTCTTTAAAACCATTCTTAAAACCTTTATTTCATTTGTAATAGGTACACATTAGAGAAGGTATTTTTGGCTTTATCGTTCAAATGTTGTTATATCCTTGGGGCTCATAATATATATATAAAAAAATTAAGTACATAATATATATATTAAACATGTAAAATAATTTAAATTATTTTACATGTTTTAGACAATTCAATTCTTTATAAAGCATGTGTCAAGACATCAAAGTAATTAATTTTAATTTCAATGAATTATAGCTAGTCGAAATTTGTGTACATTTTCAGCTTCGAGAACACCTCTGAGAGCCCTGCAACAAATGACGATTGGAATTCTGACTTGCAGGGATTTTAATCTGTCTACATTTGGTCGACAAAACATTTCAACTGCATGTTTTTGCAACAATTCATAAATCATAGAGCATTTGGGTTGTTTCTGGATCGCCTTTTGTAATTTTTTTTGTTTTGGGATTGGAGGCGTAAGCTCAACCTTGACGTTGTCCGATTTTAATACAATTATTATTATAATTGATTTAGGTTTTAAATTATTCAATATAGTACGGTATATTTGTGTGACGTGTATGTTTTATGTTTAAAAAATTTGTGCTTGGATTCTAATATTAAGATAGGTAGTCGGATAGAAAGTGAAACGTATTGTTCTATTTAAACGTAGAAAACTTTTATTTGAATAAAACCCACTGGAAAAAATCGTCCTCTTCAGTTATTCAAGATACCATATTTGAAACAATTTTCGCGTGTTAAGCTTGCAGTAAATTATGCTTTTATTACTATTACTATTTGCCATCACAAAAATAGAATGAGAAAATTTTATTGGTCTGTTTTCGTTTCCGAGCGAAGGTTTTGTTCTCAGGATTTGGCATCCAGAAAAGGTATTTCTCGAGTAAGATTAGTCCGAACAGAAGCGGTAAAAAAAATAACATTATTCCAATTTTCACGAGTCATTGCTTAGCATAAAATTACTCTATGAAAGAAAAAGATATAATTAATTTAGGGAGGGAAATTGTGCGTATTTCTGTCTTTAATCTATTTAAAATACTATATCACTTTCCGTGTTTATTATTATTTTTCTCTCTTTGTAGTCATTGTAATTATCGATTTCAGTCAAATTAATTAATTTAACGCGTGCATGAACTGATAGGATAAAAAAGGTTAATTAAATAACGGGAACTCACAGAAGAACTGTTCGCGAATTGTTGAAATAAGATCTGCACATTTCCGACGTTGTTTCTGTCGAGTCTTGGTTTGGAATCCTGATGCCGATAAGATCCACCGTGAAGTGGGGCTAATGCACATCGATGCATGCTATCAAGATTCCAAGCTCACCCTTTGGCGTGGTGTGAAAGATCAGAGAGATGAAGCCAGCTCAGGTGTCGTCTTCGACACTTGACCGAGGTTCACAATGACGATGTTCGTCGCCAATAGTTCTCATTATGCTTCTATGTGGAACGTTGAGAGAAAAAAATCAATCAAACACAATCTATTTACTGCAAATATTAGGGTTTGGACATATGAATTCTGGTATGAACAGTGAACAAATTAGATCTTCAGGAAAGTTCTGTTCGTTTGTGAAGTGAAAGAAAATAATAAATTTTTTCATACATTTAATAATATTTACTGTACAATATATTTTCAATCGTTATTAGGATTGGTCTGTAAACATTCCAGATGGGTACATCGTGAGTTAAGTGAGAAAAACTTGCTTCATCGAATCATCGTCTGCACATCTCTGTTTGCTCTAAACGAAAACGAACCCATTGGGGACTGGTGATAAAAAATGGATTATTTTCGAATACATTGTAAATAAAAGAGCATACTTGCAACATGGATTATCCGTTCACTCCCCCTCTAAATCGAAATTGAGCCACGAATAAGAAAACGCTGTGCATATGGCGGGATGTTCGAGAACCAAAGCATTTCGAGCTTTTGAAACTTAATAAAAAGCTCGATTCGGAGAGATACTGTCGGTAAATGGATGATTAGAAAAAAAAGCATTGAAAGAAAAGGGGCCGGAGATGTTGAATAGAAAGCACATTATATTGCCCCATGATAGTGTCAAACTAAATGTTACTTTGGCGATTCTACAGAAAATCACAAAACTAGGTTGGGAATGTCTATCGCTTCCACCAAACATTTAATTATCACTTGTTTACCTGCCTGCAAAATGTTTTGAAAGGAAAAAAAATTCAAAACCGAAGCGTACGTCAACCTTAGCACTACTCGAGTTCTTCGCCTTTCAAAACGAGACATTATCAAAAATGGTATTTACTAATGACCATGACGCTGGCAAGAGTTTATAAGTAACGACAGAAAAATATATTGCACAGTAAATGAAAAATGTATTATTTCCTTTCACTTCACGAACGGACAGAACTTTCTGGAAGATCTAATACATACACTAAAAATGCTGATTGTATTTTATTTTAACTTCAAATTTTATTTACGAGAATCAATAATATAGCTAATAAACTAGATTAAGTGTTATTTTCCAGTATTCTTATCTATTCCCCTCGTTCTTTTGATCTGACTTATCTTCATTATCTCTATTAGAGCAACTCCACTGGCTCCAGTGTAACATTAATTAAACGAGGATATCACGTGAAACTATTGCTAAATGACGAGATTTCATAGATTTCAGCTCAGAATTTTGCAGCAGAGGCCAATGATAAAACTTTATTTTAAGTAGTGTTTACTTAACAATGACAAAATTGGTTTCGAAATTAATTGCTCTGTCTTAAAAAAATGGAACTACCATTATAGCTTCCATAATTCACATAGCAGCTGCAGAACTTTGGTATCAAACTATTCATGGGTCCAAAGGAACTAAATTACAATATCAGTGGCTTGATTAATCAGGATAATTATATATAAGAGGAAAAAAATAAAGCAAAGAGAAATGCGCATATTGTTTTCTGTTAGCACTTACAACTGGTTTTCTGTGAAAGATGTTACCTAAATTTATAAATATCAATAACAAAAGGGGAGGGAATGAAAAATAACCGCTTTAATGAATATTTATTTTGAGTTCTAAATCTGTAAACCGAGTATTCTATCAATCTGTTTGACAGAACACATTTATAATAATTCTGAGTTCTAAATGTATACCGTTAAACAGATATTGGATTCTTATGTGTGTGCCCGCCTACATGTGTAATAAGCAGACAATGTATTTAGACAACAAAATATTGTTTCAATTACTCTGAATATTAAATCTTGAAACAAAATAAATAGATGAAAATTTCTCTTAATTTATTGTTGGATATTAATTATTCTTTTCTCTACTGATGTAGTAAATTAGAGAAATTCGATTTTAACAATTTTTTCCATTCAGAATTCCATCGCATACGATTTCTTTACAGCTATTAAAAGTTTTGAATAATTCATTTGGACAACTAACCTATTTTTTTTTCTGTCACTCTTCACTTCATGCATTTGACAGTTGGAATAAGAAATTCAAAAAAAATCTCTCGAACGACAGATAATTTCGATTTCTTTGATTTATTTCAAGTATGTTTATGTCTCACATTCGAAACGAAAAGTACTCATTTTCGAATTCTTTTACATGAGACCTAGGGGCGAATTCTGCGATTGATTAATATATGGTTCATTCTCTAAGTTGAAATTTTACTTGGCACATGAAAAAGTGGCATAATTAGTATTCCTGTTTAAAAAAATTGGAAAAACGAAAAAAAAAAAAAAACCCACTTATTAATTTATTTAAGTATTCGATATTATATTAACCAACCGAGTTACTAACAATAATGAAAAGTAACTACGACTTCAAAAATTTTATTTTTCTCTTTATGATTGTTCCGGTTTGTTTGCAAAAATAAACAGTAAATAAATATTTACCCATTGTTGGTAATTCCGATTGTTAGCTTTCTCAAAATATTGTTTAGCGGATTAATTTCCTATTTTTCATTCAATTGCTGTTAATTATATTTTTTTGAATGGAATTGTTTGCTGTTTTCGTAACAGATATGTTTTAAAAATAACTGTTTAAAATTGCATATTACTACAATTTTTATTGTGTTTCGAATCAAATAACGATGAAAAATAAAAATAAAAAGTTTTAACAATACATGATTTACACCTTTGTTACAATTTTACAACCATGAAAGTAGTAGGGGTTCTTAACAACTATATAAGGCAGATATTTGCAAAATTTAAATTAATTTGGTTCGTAACTTTTTCTGATATCTTCGTTGCCATACGTGAATATGTCGAGAAAACTCATTTTGAGAAATATCAAAAACAAACTTTCAAATGCAATTAAAAGTTAGCTACCGAGTACAATTCAAATCCCCGTAACTTAAGTTCTAAATAAGGTATAAGCGAAATTCAAACACTATTAGAAAGAAAAAAGTTTAAATTTCAAACTGACATTAAAATTAGAAAATCGAAAATTTTGACAAAAATGACGTTTTAAAGGTGTACGGATACTTTAACTATTTAAGGCATAGTTACTTTTCACGGTCGACGATATTCCCAGGTTTGTAAAGCTTGTAGAAAACTTTTTAAAGTTCAACAAAATAGAAGAAAACCAACATCATCATTAGTTATGATTATGTGTCTCTAAAAAAAGCATTGAAAATATAATTTTTTTAATCCCAAATTCTTGGCCATATGGAAACGTAAATTTTTTTTTTTTTTTTTTTTTTTGTATTAACCGCCTGATTTCAGTGATTTTTCCTACTTAAGAATCGAAAACAAAAATAATTTAAAGTGGGTAACATGTCGTCGGCTTAAAGAAGGAAATTCATTACCTTCAAACACTTCTTCACTTCAGTTGGAGGAAGATAATAAACTTAATAATAATTCGAATGCAAAAGGGTTGAATCATTGCCTTGTGAGCTTCATTTATTTATTTTGGCTTTGCGACTAATAATGCGTGTAAAAAAAAAGATGATGGAAAATTTTATTCTTTATTTTTTAGTTAATGATATTCCTAAGGCGATGTTGGTTATCTTCAAGTGTGTAATGGTTTCTCCCTTCATGGACTCTTAGTAATTGTTTTTAATCCTCTGAGAATGCATAACTTTCCCATAACAATTAAGAAAAATAAATCGTCACTGGAATTTTATTGGTGTTTTCCAGAAAAATTAAATAATAATGAAATTCGAAAGCATTTTTCTAAGTAAGTATGCTGGCTCTAGTATTGTTCCGCAGCGATGTGATTTCAAAAATCGAAATTGTGTCTGGATTTTTTTTTCTTCCAAGAGTCGTTAAGTAATTAATTAAGTTATTATAAAGATTTTTTTTCCTTCAATGAATAAAATAAATTATTATAAAAAAAAATTTGGAGACTTTCGACTTTTATAACTTTCAAAGATTAAATTCTATATGAAAATATGTTATTTTTTGTAAAAAAAAATTTATATTTAATTTTTTTTTTTTTTTTTTTTTTTGTTGCTGCTATTCTTATCAGAAGAATTTAAAAAATCATATTTATTCGTCAATAATGAACTAAAATGTATGTTAGTATTATTTAATGAAGGTCCAAAACTGGCCTGTCCAACCCAAGCGGGCCAATATATTATTCCTGTGGGCTATATATATATATATATATTCATATTTTTTATCATACATTTCTGGGTCAAATATATTAGGCTTGCTGCAGACAGACTGGCTGCTGCTATTTCGCATGATCCGCATGTCGCATTCCCTCCCCGCTTCTGGTAATGCACACCCGCGCTCTTCAGTATGTTTGCGGGTTAGTTATACGTTGGGTATCGCCCACTCAAGAAAGACTTCCTGCGTGACTTTAAAAATGAGCTCAACTTTGTAATTGCTTCTGAACAAGAATACTGAAGAAAAATTGTGACGATAGTTGAGTCAATATGCTGAGATATTCCCATTGTAATACGAATGGCTCAGATGAAATATTCTTCGGTACTTTTATGTGCAATAACAGTTTATGTTTTTATCCTCATGACTCAGCTACGCAGGCCACAAGTTGACACTGGGCAGGCCATACGCAAACCGCAGGTTGGCCGGGCCTGTTCTAAAACATCTCGATAGGAAACATCTAAACAAGCAATTTTCACCAATCAAAATGCAGTGGCGGAAAGTAAGCGGTGAACTGGTAGACGGCGCTGTAATGGTAAGCATAAAACGCGAGCTTTCTTACTCATCGTCATTTCTACCGTGGATTTCAGAAGATATGGTGACGTACTCGTATATTAACCAGGAACTGCGCTATCTAACGGTTCACCGTTTGCTCTCAGCCTTGCATTGGGTGGAAATTGCTTGTTCAGATGTTTTCTATCACCTCTTAAATTTTTGCCCATGAGTTTCGAATCACCCTGTATTATATTTCTTTTTCTCTCTCTCTCTCTCTCTCTGATTGTATAATTAAGTTCCTAGATTGTACCCATTTAAATGAAATATTATGAAACATATTAAATAAAACTTAAATTCCCCTTTAACGCTGCTCCTTTATTAAAACTTCTTATTTTAATAAGGGGGCAGCGGTAGCCTAATGGTCGTGATCGCGGCCTGAGGTTTTCGTCGATTCTATATTCGAGTCTTGATGCCACTAAAGACCCACCGTGTAGCTGGGGCTGATGCATGTTAAATCTCTCGAGGCTCAAAGATCTCTCTCCTTGGCATGGTGTGAAAGTTAGGAGAGGGGGTGTTAGCTCAGGTATCGTTTTCGTCACTTGACCGAGGTTCAAAATGACGAGGTCCTTTGCCAATAGCCATCGTGTTGCTTCTAGTGCGACGTTTATAAAACCGACCAATCCTTAATAAAGCAAAAAATAACACTAAAGCATAAATATTTTTAGTTGTAACACTGCACCCGAGTAAATGGTTTTAACTCGACACTTTGAGCTCAAAAGGTTCGCCGTCACTGTTCCAGAGCTTCCCTCTGTACCGACACATTTGTTTGGAAAGCACGCCTTGAATTTCCTTCTCTGAGATGAATGAGGAAGGGAGCGAAGGATCTCCATTGTTTCCACATCTCAAAATAGAATTCAATTCGCCTTCAGGTTTCTTGAAATAGCCGCTCTATTGTATGGTAAAAAGCGAAAAGTAATAACATACATTTTTGCAGTGAGGTTGAGTGGGATTAAACTATAATTCTACAGACTTTTTTTAATTGTTATTTCATTCTCTTTGATGAAAACTCGTCGCCTCACGAACATATTTAAATAAATACTCGAAAAGGGTGTAAGTTTGTGTATGTAAGCTAATATTGAGACTATAACAAGTATTTCCTATAAATCTGATAATGGTTCTGCTTTTTTACTGTCGGGAAGCTTTTTAAATACAGACCCTCCCTGTAGCCGGGGATGATGCGTTAAATAGTCGAGGCTCAAAGTCCTCCCGTTGGTGCACTGTGGAATTTAGGAGATTGTGGTGCCAGCTTAGATATCATCTTCGTCACTTGACTGAGGCTCAAAATGACGAGGTCCGTTGCCAATAATCGTCTATTGTTTTTTTTTTACGTGTACTGGTATATCTTACTCTTTATTGTTGTAAAAAATTTTTTTTTTTGTTTTGCCAATAAATGCTTAGTACGGGAGTGATTGCCTTCCGGGGGGGGGGGGGGGGTTGTAACTCTAAACCGTTTGGGTGAGCTCGGTCCCCTTGGGTATTCTGCCAATAGCCTTCGTGTAACTTCTCAGGGCGACGTTAATAAACAATCGCATCACATCCACGTATATATGTAATGCCATTAAAGAGACCACGTTACAAGCGTCCCCTTGTGGCTCGAAGTGAATTCACAAAATAATAAAATAATTGAAACATGTTAAATTGAATTAAGAATAATATTTTGAGGTAATAGATAAATGTTACAGGTGCATTGTTATTTCATAATCCCCACTACTGAAAGCGTTCTACCGAATCCTGAGTTTACATTACAAAAAAAAAGAAAAGAAAAGAGGGGAAAGAAAGGAAGAAAGAAAAGAAAACTTTAAAAAATAATAATACAAAAAATAATTTTAATAGGTAAAATTATAATAATGATAATAAATAACAATAACATAAAATATCTAATTAATCCTATCACCCGAGTAGCTACTAGGGTGTTTGGTTCAGGTACTCGTGGCTCTGTTTTAACGATGTACGTGGCTGGGTTTACTGCATTTTAAGCTGAACAGAGCCTCAAAATACTCTTGAATGAGGTGCCAGCTCGGGTGTTATCCTTGTCATTAGGACATAGTTCAAAATTACAACTGTGATTAGCGGACCGTTGTGTCAGGTACAAATGGGTTTCCAGTTTGATTGATTGATTGTTTTTGGCGTCACACTTCGAAACAACATGAGGACTATTGGTGACGGATATCCTAATTGTGAAATGCGATAGAAGACGACACCCCCTTGATACCCTAGCGATCTTTCTTTATTTTCGACCCTCCTTTTAAATTTTTATATTTTTTTTCCTTTTTTTTTAACGTTTCACGGTCGCATCATGCATCATCATAGTCACATCTGACTCAAGTGTGCCATTAAACTTCACTTTCACTCACTCACGCTTTCGAGGATGACAGCTGAGCTGGCACCGCGATCTTCCAACTTCCACACTATTCCAACGTTAGGACTAAGATTCCCGACAGAATTAAAATGCATCAACCCCGGAAAATGGTTACTATACATCAGAAGAACCCCTGTCACAGATTACCCTATTATAATTTTAAAAAAAATTGGGGTTTCGTGCTAGAACAAAAAATTCGTGTAAAAAAAGAGTTGGGTATATATGTGTGTGTGTGAGAGAGAGAGAGAGTGAATGCAAAATTTTCAATATCCGTATCTCGAAATCTCTATATTCTTAATTTTTGTCTATAACTTTTAATTTCGATGGATTGCAATTCGACAGTATCTACGATATAATATTCAATTTCATAAAGACGTAGCCACGCGTTTGATTTAAAGATGATGGGACTGAAATCTCTTTTACAACAAAACGACGCCAAACATTGAATAACGGGGAGTTACGTAATCCGCAAGACAAGCTCGTTTATTTACTTGGTCTAGGAAGTCAGTGTCGTGAGGGAGAAAAACCTTTTCTCTGTACGTTTTCCTTTTTCCTTGTGGGGACTCCGTCTCAACGCGAATGTGTTCAAAACGGTCTGAAAGCTCTGCCTGTGATTATTTTCTGCGTGTTCGTTCAGAACTTCTTTGATTGAAAACTAAAGATGGTTTTTCAAGAAAATTCAGCCTTTCTGAGTGGAAAAACAGAAAAGGTACCTAAAATGAAACGTTGAATGTTCGTCTTATACCGGTATCATAGTAGAATTAAATACTATAAAACAGATAAGGTTCCACAATGCATACATGTGTCTGTTATCTCTCATACATAGAAATAAATTAAACGTTTTTTTAATGAAAGATATAGGCACGCACATAGATTTAAAACCCTATCCACAAAACGCCAATGATTGGTGCAAACTGTTGCCAAATAATCTTTTATAATAAATATTCTCTGAAGACTCTCTCAAAAGGCGATTTGCAACAATTATTGGTGTTTTATGACAGTGGTCCTAAACCTATATTTTAATTTTAAATAATTCGAAATAAAAACCAACGTTTTTATATGGTGACAAAGTTTGTTAAAAAAATTATTAAAATATTAGTTAAAACTGGTCGCAAATATCTAAATATTGTATTGTTAGGCAAATAAGAACGGTTCCCAAAATTTCAGAGCTCTAGCTTGATGGGAAGTTGGTTAAATTAACGATAGACAATTTGATGACACACTGATACACATACATGCAGACACACATCAAGTGAAATACATAACAACGTTAAAACTAACTAAAATTAATTAATCCGGTAAATTAAATGGTTGGAATACAGTTTAGTCAAACCACTCTTGGAGACAGGAATTATTTGGCGGTATTTTGCCAAATGTTGCTACCCTGGTCCGTTTTACGGACTTAACGTTCAGCCAAACAAAAAAATCGCCAAGTTTGGTGCCAATTTTTGAAATCGCGCCAAGTGGTTGGGATAAACTGCATTATTGAAGAAAATACTAGCTAAAACTTGTCGCAAATGTCTAAATATCGCATTGTTAGGCGAGTGCGAACGATTCCCAAGGTTTCAGAGTTCTAGCTTGATGGGAAGTTGGTTAAATTAACGATGGAAAATTTGATGACACACACAGACACCAAGTGAAATTCAGAAAAACGTTTTAATAAAATAGATGAGTATTAAAATCAAATACAACAATACAGATTTCTGGGTATTCCTACATTTTGAGATGCACCACAGATTGAATGTAACATCCTTATTTTAATATAACAAGAATAGAAAGGCTTTTGGGTATTTCCATACGTAAATTGTGAAATGTGACGACGACGCAGACTGGATTTAACAAATCTGTATATAAAAGAGAGTAAAATTTAAAACAATGCTTTATTTATGCAAAAACGTCTGGTTATGTGCTAGAGATGCAGTTAGTTGCAAGTACAGTGGATGTACAACGTCCGAGTTTTATTATTTAGTTGGTAATTTTTAAACTCTAATTGAAGACACTCGAGAACAAACTAAAACACTTTTTAATAATCACTGAACAACAGATGAAGTCGCTTTCTCTCGAATCTCAATTAACTCAACAATCCTACATTATGGTTTAAATATAAAATCTTAACTTTCCGAATCACTCGTTCTGAAAGCAACAATTCTCACTAACAGTAGAATCGTAGCAAAGTACTTTAACTAGAATTCGGTTCAATCCACAAAACTAATTAAGAACTTATCAACCCAAATTCTAAATCTATATCGGCAAGTCATTATCCACCATATCGTTTCGTTTTCCTTCAATTCTATTTCATTTGTATATCATTATCTCTAATTCACTTCACTACACTTCTATCAACATCCAATTTACCTAATCACTTTTCATTTTCGTTGGGAAGAAATTTCATTTTTATGCAATTCGAATTACTTTAAAGTCCCCATGGCTAATGCAGTGAAAATCGCGAATAGCCCAACGTCACTGATGTGGAAAGTTGTTTTTGGATGTAAGTGGGCATTTGCTATATTCCTAACATTCTAAATTCACTCAATGATTTTAAAATGCGAAATGTAAATTTTGTTTGTCAGTAAAACAATTTTCCGTATAAGTGTTATCATCTTCATCCAATTATATCATTTTTCTTATCAACATTGGTGTTTTTGTAGTTCTTTTTATTTTTATTATCAGCCACCCAAGGGGCCATTGTTCTAGTTGGACCAATTTTGGCGTACCAGATCACTTATATATTTTTTATAGTCTGCTTCAATTTTAATGACATTTAGCTCAAATATATTCAATTTAATAATTTATCGTTTGCTTTAATTTTAATATCGAACAAGTTCACTATTGTCCATTTCTCGTTGTTACATCGTTTAATTTAATTCTTATACTTAATCGAATAATTTACTAATTGTTATTTAAAAAAAAAAAAAAAGGGTGCACCTTGGGTGGCTAAATCCGTTCTTTGCAAAACTTTGCATAGAACTTTTATTTGAATTTTTTTAAAAGCTTGGGGGGTGAGAGCATATTTCGGGTTTGTCTAACGCGGGAAAAACGCTGGTAGTGGAATCTTTTGAGTCTCCGTAGCTAAACCTTTCGAATGTTACGGGTTGAAACGTTTGTTGCGTATCATTACCACGAGGTTCGAGATGCCCGATGTATGTCTTGAACCCTACCGATTCCTGAAAGCTCTACTGTCTTGCTAAAAGTTCAACTCGGGTGAAGAATCGACCTCCGATAGATCACCGGCATGAGCTGATGAAATAACAAAGGAGTCGGTTTTTCCATTGAGCCCCGAGGCCTTTTTCCTCATGGCTGCCTCGCGTGGGCTCCTGCGTATGGGCGGACAGACTTTTAGTTCGCCACGTAAGAAGAGTTCGCGCTCATTTCGTCCGAAAAATGGTGACTCTGCGTCCAACTGCAAGTGATTGAAGCCTTGGGATATTCTGGATTGGATTGGATATTCCGAAGGTTAGTGATGCTTTTCGCGTTGGAAAGTTATGTAATGTAAATTATAAAACAGGAGATTTGGAATTACGCTGTTTGTTTTCTCAAATTCGTAACACTTAGTTCTTAAAAATTACTTTTCTAGTGTAATATTAATATCTTTTTAAGAACCACCAATTTATAGTATCGATTATTTTCTTACCTGTAAGCTTTAAGTTAATATGGACATTCTAGTTAGCTGTTGTTGTTGAAAGTATATTTAGAATGACGCGTTTTTTTAAAGGTTTTTTTTTTGGGTCTAATTTCGTATTTATCTTTCAGAGAATATAATAAAAATTTATTTAAAGGTACCAGGATTGTTGGGGGAAATAAAAGATCGAATTTAAGACTCTTTCCATTTATGCTTTAAAAACTATTCTTAGAGTTTGGGAATTTTATGGACCTAATGATGATATTTCTATAAAAGTATTGAACTATAAAAGTATTTTTTTGGTCAATGATTTCTTTTCTTTCCCTTCGAGTTGAATTCGAACATGATTTTTTGGATATAATACCATTTAGGTATCATTTTTAAAAATAATATTCCATAAATGTACAAAATATTTTACTCCTCATGTAGAAAACAGTGCACAAAATATAGTGAATCTATTTTCTTAATGATAATACTATATATTTATTTTGAAAAATTGTAGAACCTCGCAATTTTGGAAATTTTAATTATTTTTTTTTTTTTTAATCTTTTTCATATAAAAAATATTTCTTAAAACTTAGGTAGTACTTTTAAAAAAAAACGTGTGATACTCTATAAAAATATAAGATAATATGCATAAGCAGACTTTATGAAAGCATAAGAAATGTGAAGCCATATTGTTTACTAGTTTTCTTTAAAATGGTACAAAAATGTTAATATATGAAAAAATCATGGCTATATTCAGCTAAGAAGAAAATAACATTTCGAATAAAAAAAAATTACTTTCGGAGTTCTGTAAAATGAATAAATATATCGTTGTGAGGCACGCAAAAAGTCTAAGCTCTACTAATAATTTGAAAAGATGTATATCACAAAAACAAGGCGACTTAGATATGGGATTCTACGATTCCCTCACATATTCTGGTACCCTTAATAATATAGCCGTAAATAAATAAAATTATGAGTTATTTTTCTTTATTGTACTGTTATAATGCGATTGTAAGTGTGTGAAATACAGGAAATGTAATATTTATCTTTTAAATCCATTTTAATGTATTTGAATTTAGGTTTTCTGGCTTACTAACGTAAAATAACTGTTGTTAAAATCCTCGAATGCTTCAATGTTCAAGAGTTTTCGAAATTGAAATGAAAAAGCTCAAATATAAATTTTACACATTATTTCATATGATATCGTGGAAAAAAATATTTCAGTTCATTACATTACATTTCCTTCTGTCCGTTTGTTAATCTCGTTCCGTTGAATCCGCTGAGAGTTAGCCTCGTTCTACTTTTAAATTTAAGCTGAATTCTGTTTTTCACTTTTGAAAAAAATGTCTCTTGCAATTTTTTTTATTTGCTTGTTTCGTGCTCAACTTGAACTGTTATTGGCCATTTTTTCCTGTTCTTGAACATGTTTATTTTCTTCTGCAAATTTCATGATCTCTTTATTTATTATTTTAATGCTATTTAATGGAATTAATCTTTTAAGATCAATTGAAAACCTTACTCTTAAGATGGTCTTAGGATTTGTTTGTTTTTAAAATTTTTAAACAGCACATATATTTTCGTAATTCTACAGTCTGTGAACATTTGAAGTAATAATTTTTTTTCCTGAATCTATCTCCACGCCTTTATTTATTGTGTTTGTTACCGGAAATCTAGTTTGTTTATCTGACACTACGGAGAGAAGTGTTTTAGCGATAGTTTTAATAGAACATAAATTCACGAGTTAAAATATTTGTTTTGAGAATTCGAAATTTATATTCATTCCCTTCACAGAGATTCTTAACTAACTCTTTCGCTTAAGAATATACTTCTACCACTTCCTCTGTGAGAAAGTTACAAAATTTGCTCGCAGAAACAGTACCGTTGTTCCTAGATCTGCTTTCACCAATAGTGAACTAATAATTATTATTTTCTTGTTACATCTTGAGACACAATTCATCTTCAAACTCAAAGAAAGTTAGCCTCTTGGTGATAACTTACGTATGTCAGGGCTCCAAGTATGGTTGGAAAATAGGGTGCTTGTTCATGTGTCGTTTTGGTCACTGGACCGCGCTTCTAAATAGAGAGGCCAGTAGCCCTCGAGTTGCTTCTATAAGACGCGTGAATAAAATTGTCCATCAACCGATTTCCTACGAGGGTAAAAAATAGTTTTAATAATAACAAAATGTCTTTCGAAAATATATCGGAACTTAGACAGGAAATTCTCAGTGATTTGTTTTCAAAAAATGTGGTGAACAAATAAAAACCGTAAGTTGAACTATTAAAATGTTTAGAAGAATTGACTTAGAATTTATTTTGACAAGAACAACATACAGTTTCATGCATAACATTCTTTTATTAGAGGTAAAAAAAAAAAAAACACCTAAAACTGCATTTGTGTCCCTTGAGACTGCAATACTGGATTTATTATTATTATTTTTTTGTTAGAAAATAATTTGTTGCAGAAGTTCCTTGTTTCTTCTATCACTGGTTTCCTACTTCAGACTAGAACTTTGCATAGAGTGTTCCCAAGTGCTATTGATTGAAAGAAATATTTTTAAAGTCCTGATACATTTTTTAAAAAAATATTTACTATCATTATGAAAAGTCGAAGTCGGCATTGTGTCAATTAAAATTAAGGCTCCCATCTACCCGCCATTTTGATTTCGTGTACGTTATGTTAATCCTATGGAATTTCGACTACCGTCCTCAAATCTTTACTATTTAATCTATTCGAATGCAATAAAGTGCATCCGATAGGGCAAAAAATAATGGAGGTTTATACGAAATTAAATTTTCTTCCGATTTTTAAAAATATTTTTACCCCTGTTTTAATGATTCGTTTGTGAGTTTTCCGGTCTTTGAGGAATATTTAAAAATATTTTTAAAAATCGGAGGAAAAAAGTAATTCCGAAGAATCCTTCATTATTGTTTGCCCTTTCAGATGCACTGTATTGCATTCAAATAAATCAAATGTGGTAAAGATGTGAAAATGAAAATCGAAATTCCATAGGATTAACATTAAGATCACGAAATCAAAATCGCAGGCAGACGGGAGCCTTAAAAAAACTAGAAGTCTGTCCTTTCCCCCTCATCTTCCTCGTATTTTATTGCACAATGTTTGCCCAAATTTACTAGATGTGTGCATTTTTTTACGTGCTTGTACGATTTGTGATTTAAAAAAAAAACATATATACCTAAGGATCCCCCCCCCCGTTCAAATTGGAATCGATTTCGCCATTTGTTCTTACATTAGGGACAGTTTTAATATTTGTCTCTTTATTTTTAGGGAACACACAAAGAGGGAAATATTTTGCTAAGCTTTATTTCATTACGATCTTAATATTAATCCTGCTTTCTCTGTCGACTTTCTCTCAGATCAATGGAGATTAGATTCTGATTTATTCTAATTCATTTTAAGTCGTTTTGGTTTCCGTAGAGAAAACTTTAGAAAAATATGTCGTCGCTTGTATTTTCATCCTCCTTTTCCTTTTTTTTTTTTTTTTAAAAAAAGGAAGATTATTTTATTGCTTTTTTTCCGAATTTGAGAGAAGAAGGGAGGGGGGATGTTAAGATTTAACATGCCGTGCACAATAATTATTTTTGAATTTGGTTGTTTTCAAAGCATAGTTTTCATCCAAATACGATACTTTTTCGGTAATCCTATAGTATCGGACCAGAGAACCGTTG
Source organism: Nephila pilipes (assembly GCA_019974015.1). Taxonomy (NCBI): domain Eukaryota; kingdom Metazoa; phylum Arthropoda; class Arachnida; order Araneae; family Nephilidae; genus Nephila; species Nephila pilipes. The sequence continues at coordinate 97,802 of BMAW01114305.1, forward strand.
GATTACTGGAAAATCACTAATAAATACACATTCAAATAAAATAATATATTCCATGGTATTTCGGAGTCATATGATTTTCCGACCTCACGGAGAGGAATAGAGTAGTTGACCTTGGGATGCCAAAGGCATTTTTAACCCTGGACCAGTGGAAATAGAAAGTTGACCGGGCGCTTTTTGTTGCGCCTTTACCTACTAGACTAAAAGAGACGTCTCTCTCGGGCTGGTTATTGAGGCGTTTTTTAACTTCTACAGTTGTTGTTGAGGAGAGCCGCTGCAGTATAAAATTTCTTACAGTTTTCGCAAATAAAGCGTCTAATACACAAAGTAACTAAAACTATATAAAATGTTCTGTATGGTATTGCTACTAGTATCCTACATTGTTCCATTGAAGTAGAAGGGATTAAATATCATTTATAAGGTTTGTCTGCCGGTATAAGGACGCTGAATTATTGGTAAGGGTGGATAGAGGCGAAGTGCTGATTTCTAGAGTATTAAGAGTTCGGGCATATTAGGAGCCTATAATTCATGTAGTTAAAATTGTAATTTCGCAGAAACCTTCCTTTATTTCTTGCCTTTTCGGATGCACTTTTTTGCATTCAAATAGGTAAAGTAATGAAGATTTGGGGTCGATACCAGAAATCCCGCAGGATTAACATTACGTTCGCGAAATCAAAACAGCAAGTAGACGGGAACCTTGAGAAGCCATACGAAAAATTAAACTGTCAACCTAGAGCAGTTGTATTGTGAAAAGGATGGTACAGATCCCTCAGTGAATTTGTATCGAAACGGCTTTTACTTCGTAATTTTTAAGTTACATTAATATATGTCTTTTACATGCACGTCTTTAATTGTGCGTGTGATTTTTTATTCCTCAAATAACGAACTTTTTTCCAACTGGTGCGAATGTGAATGCATTTCAACGTGGTATGTTGTTTAATCTAATTTTTTACAACGTATTTCGTCTTTGTGTTCGCTGAATCGACAACAATTTTAAATTTAAAAAAATACATAGTTTTTTTTTTACGCATTCTACAACATAAAATAAAAGATCAGACATGATAGTTTTTAATCAAGAATAATTCGATATAAAAACCAACGTTTTTAAAAACAACGTTTTTATATGGTGGCAAAGTTTATTAGAGAAAATTATTGAAATATTAGTTAAAACTGTTAGTTATTTTTAACTTTAAAATTTACTTAAAAAAGAGACATTTGTGAGCGTATTAAAAAATTCATAATACTCATAAAATCAAAACATGCATTTGAAAGTTTGTAAGTCATTCTATTAAAAAAAAAAAAATGGGAACCAGAATTCAGAAAAAATTATTGTGATAAGACAAGGCGCCAAATATTGGAAACTTTCTTTCTTGCGAATGATTACTGACTAAAAGTCAGCAACCCTTACTATCTCGGAGATAGTAAAGGGGAGATAGTATCTCCCCTTTGTGAGTACAAAAGGTTTACGATACCTCATGCGGCGTGGGGAGTGCCCCGTGCTCCCAGAGGGGGAAAGAAATTTTTTCCTCAATCCTAAAAGCGCCGAGAGGAAAGAATATTTTGACTTGTTAAAATTATTGAAATATTAGTTAAAACTTGTCGCATACGCCTAAATATTGCATTGTTAGGCGAGTACGAACGATTCCCAAAATTTTAAAGCTCTAGCTTGAAGGGAAGTTGGTTAAATTAACGATCGAAAATTTGATGACACACACACTCACACACACACCAAGAGAAATTCAGAAAAACGTTGTAAAAAGAAAAGAACCACATATATTATAGATAAATTATCATAATAATCCGAACGTGTGACGTTTTTCTTTACACTTACCAAGCGTACTTATTCTTGTCAAGTAGAAGCAGGATACCAACCAGCCGGAAGCCAGTTTCAACCAAAAAATAATAAATTTCGTAAATTTTCGGACTTTTTGGAATTTTTTTATATGTCCCTCATATCCACTTCAAGATCACATGGTTTTTTTTTCAGGTACTATTTCTAAATGTTCGTATTAATTATTAAAATTTCATTTCTTTTGATATAATAATTTCAGGTTCCACTTTTAAAGTTCTTGTTTATTTAACAACGGATATAAATGCCATTGAATAACTTATTTTTAAATTATTGCAAAAAAAGTATTTATAATTCCTTATTAAAATGGGCTTAATCTTCGCATTTTCCCACATTTTTCTGTAAATAGCTTTGATCCGACATTTTATTAATTCCCATGTCGAGATAAGACTTTCTCCGATAAAACTGATTTAAATCTTTCATGCAGTCTGAATTTTTCTCGAAAGATGTTTGTGATCAAAGAGTTGGTTTTTGAATTTTCCTTTATCTTGTAATAGTTTAGAGGGAAAGAGCAAGACATGTGTGATTCTTTTTGGATTTTATTTTGACATATAAAATCCAAAATATTGCTTTACTGTTTTTTTTTTTTTTTTTTTTTTAATTTGAATGGTTGATTAATTCTTCCAAGAAAAATATAAATTGATCTTCGGTATAAGAACGTCAACTTTCAATACAAAAAGTATCAAAGCAAATGATAAAATATTGAAATAGACAATAAAAGATTAAAACTATCGATTAGTTTTAGTTTAGTTTAGCTATTATTAACGTCGCATTAGAAGCAACACGAGGGCTGTTGGTGATGGACCTCGTCATTTTGAACCACGGTCAAGTGACGAGGACGTCAATATAAAATCCAAAGACATCGCCAACGAATTAGGACTTCTAATTCGTTGGCGATTAGAATCGGATCCCGACAGATTTAATGTGCATCAACCCCGGCATCACGGCGGGTCCTTTGTGGTATCAAGGCTCGAATCTATGACACAACGAAAACCACCGGCCGCGAGTTTTTAAATTAGCTGAAATATATCTTAAGAAAAATGTAACTATTGTGATGCCGTGGAAAAAAGAAAATAAAATAAGTTTTTATTAAGGCATTAATTATGCTGAAAAATAAATGGAGTGACGTGTTGCGAGATTTCTTAAGAGATCTCAAGATCTTTAAACTTCAAAATTTCCAAAATTTGAAGAAAAAAAAAAGAGTATGTTAGAGCTATATTTTTTCTGAACATTTTGGTGTTGAAAGTCTGAAGATACTCCTGACTTGCTGAGTTATCGAGAAAAACTAAACCTTGTTTAACAAGTTTATTTTATTTTATTTTTCGACTCAAACTTTTTTTTCGACAAAACAAAAATTTTTAAGTATTTTAAGCGCAAGATTTCTCAGAAACTAGCATTCCCGTTAGTTTCAAATTTGTTTATTTATTTTTTTGAAAAAAAAGTAAGTATAACTTCACAACTGAACATTTTTCTATTAAATAACATTATTTTTGTAAATTTGCATCAAAGTTGTGCTTCAGAATTCTGCGCGTAGTAAAAAATGGATTTTCGTATTATTTTCAAAAAAAAAAAAAAGTGTCCAATTTATGTTTCTTTACAACTTAAAGATTTTTTTTTAAAAAAAAATTACATGTAAATGAGAGCTTTAAAATAAATATATATGAATATTATTTGGTAAGAGTGTCAAGTTATATTGCTTTGTTTCATTGGGAAGTTATATTGGTTTGAAAAAATACTTTTTCGCGTACACAAATAAAAGAACCTTTAAACAATTTCTGTACTCTTATGGGAATAATAATTTGCCATTTAATTTGCATCCAGCGACAAGAAGAATTTTAGTTCAGATATTAGAAAACGCATACTTTGCTTGATCGACATTTGCTTTTATAATAAAAAAAAATCGATTCTTTTCTGGGGAAAATTGTCTCTGTGAAAGTAGTGACTTTTGTTGCAAATTTGTATGCATCAACCGATCGTTTAAAATAAGGACAAAGAGTAAAATTCGGATATGATATATATTGAAATCAATGATTCTTAATTTTTTTTAGTCTTGTGATTCTATACCCAAGATGAAAAATTTCAAACAATTCCCTTTCTCTCAACCATAAGCATTGCATGAAAAAAAAAAGTACTTTGTTTAATTTCAAATTTATTTTTTTAAATAAAAACTTTTTTTTTGTCCAATTAAAATGAAATACTTCTTTTTATCATTAACAGTCATACTTTGGAGTTAAAATTATATTTTATAATATAAATTAATTTAACTAATCTTTGAAACATCTGCGACAAATTATAAATTTGATATAAAAAGACTCATTATGATACATAAAATTGAAATAGTAAAGTGTACTTAAGCCTTTTTTTCGACATGTCGCAATATACTTATCACCAGAAAAGCTCTACCGCCCAACAATTGGATTAATTCAACGAATAAAAAACTACTTAGTTAGATTTACTTATTCTACCGATTTGAAAATTTTCTGAGAAAACCTTTATTCCTAGAAGAAAAGTAGTAAATAATTTTAAAAAATAATTTTTCATGGAAATAAAAATAAATTCTTAAAAATAATTAAAATTTAAAAAGTCGTGAAAAGGAAAAATCTAAAAATAAGTCACTATCTGGGTGACAAAGTTTTTAAATAAAATTATTTTCTTAAAAAAGAATTTAACTAAACTAGGAATTAATTATAAAAATATAAATTATGGATATAAAAATTCTAATTCTAAAGTAAATGTAAGTAATATTGTATTAACAAAATAGTTATAATATTAATAGTTTTAAAGTTAAAGGTTTAATTTATAATTATAAAGTAAACAAATATAAATGCAAAGTACGAAATGCAAAAATATAATTTATCCCAAAAATATTTTCATACATATGTACATTTTTACACTTAAAACAAATATGTATTTTTTTATTTCTAATTTATTTAAATCCTTTTAAAATGTTTATTAATAAAACTAATACAATAATTTGCATTTAGTCAATTTGTGAAAAACTTATAACTTTTTTAGAATTGAACAGCTTACTCATATATTATTTCTCTTAAAGTAATTAAATGTAATATTTCTAAAAGTTGAAATACGATAGCATCTACTTCAGAAAGGTACTTTACTAAGATGAAATTTAAAGCTGTCTTTCTTGTGATATATATTTATATATAACTGATAATTTTACTACCTTCAATTTTCATTTGTATGTCAAAATTTTCTGTCTCATATTTGCTTTTATAAGTTTGAATTAGATTTGAACTTGTAATATAAAATAAGTTAAGCTTATCGTCCGAAGATTTATTATAATTCAGTACAATACATCATCGAAAAATAATAAAATTATTTTTTTTCCAGTATAATTACGTTCATAAAAATGTAAGTAAATATTTGCCAAACTACTACTCGCAGGTGTTCCTTGTGGAATACCCTGAATTTTGCTCAAGTTTTTTTAATCGTTATATTTAATACAGTTTTCTTTAAATACAATATTAGCAAAAGATTAAATTTTATCATAGAAATACTTTCAATAATGCTATAATTTTAATAAATAATAAATAGTACCTTTACTAGATCATCTATGTATCGAATTAAAGAGGTTTTCTATATGTATATTACTTTTTGTTTTCATGAATTTGCAGCTTAATATCCTTATTTCTAATTTTGCCCCTCTCTTTTTATGAATTGTGTGTTTCAATAAGTTTATGTTTATGTAATAAAATAAATTTTTTACTAGTTTCAGTTTTACATTTTGAATTCGGTTAATTTATTTTTGCTGTAGTTTTATAATTTATCATTATCTTATATACATGTTTATTAAGCAACTCCACTGAGCATTTTTAAATAATTTCTTAAAATAGAATACTGACGAAACGTCCTTTCACATCGTTTCATTCCTGGAAGAAGGATACATAATGATACTTGTCGCCTCTGCGAGATGTCTTCTTTTTAATCGGAATGATTTTTTGGAGAAAGGTTTTTTGACTCTCATTACGAAGGTGGTAGCATAACGGCAAAAGTAAATGACATCTTCCCCGAGCAGGAAGCGGTCTTGGTCTGATGCATCTGACCTTACATGTTCTCTCTTTTTTTTTTGCATTTTTAGAGAGATGAAAATAGTCGAACGGTAGCGACACGCGATATCCCGCTTTGTCGAGCGAGACTGTCGCCCTCTTCCGGTATGGCAGACGGATTACACGATGTTTACGAACAATTAGGGGTTGCTCGTCCGCAGAACGATTTCGAGAGGAAAAATAGAAGTTCCAACGCAGCAGGGGCGGAGAAACTGAGAGTTTCTCTGGTTCATTTCAAATTTTTACCGTAGAATTCCTTTTCGGAACGATTTCGAAGCGCAGTCATTTTCTCGCCGAGACAGGTTTAACGATCGGTAATGAATGGAACAGTGTGTACCTACTTAGTGCTGCCAGCTGCTGAAAAACAAAAATTTAAAAATCAAATGCTCATTTACATAAATAAATGAAAAATAATAAAAATAAATCTCATACAAAGTTTGCAAAGAGCAGATTTAGACACCTAAAGTGCGTTCTTTTTTTTTATATAATTATTATTAAATTACTCAATTCAATATAAAAATTAAAATAAACGATGAAATATCGACAGACACGATGAAACGATAAAAATACAATAGTAAACCTTTCCCATATTAAAATTAAAGGAAACTTTAAATTATTAAATTGAATATATTTAAGTTAGATGTAATTAAAATGGAAGCAAATGAAAAAAAAAAAAATGAAAAGTGATTTGGTACGCTAAAAGTGATCAAACCAAAACAACAGCACTTTGGGTGGCTAAAAAAAATTTAATTAATAAATAAAAATAAATAAATATCTAAATTGAATGGAATTGCATTGCTTTTTAGTGTCCTGCGTTACATTCCAACTTTGGACTTAAATTTCATCGATATTTCGCCATTAAATTTTTAAAACTTTCCATGTCGAGGCAAATAATAGAAGGATCTGTAAAAAGAACTGAAAAGTAGGCTTAACTGCGATAACGTGTCGACATTTTTCAAATAGGCTTAGTTCTGATAAACGCTAGTGAAAGACAAATTCAAAATTGTGTTTAGCACTAAGTTCAAAAGAGACACAACAAAATAAAATATGTAAAACTATAATGGAATGGAATAATTAGCTGTTCAAAACTGACGATCGTTCAAAGGTTCTGCTAACAACAGTTTATATATGCTTTTAAAAATGTCACCAAATTTCATTTGGAAAATGGTGATACCGATATCTCTAGCCCACTTTATTATTTCATTCTATTTTTTTCCCCATTTCAATATATATATATATTTTTTGATTAATCAATAAAATAATTAAAACTTAACAGTTGATCGAGATTAATTAAATTCTTAAAAAAATAATTGAATGCTCTTAAATTAAATTTAAAGATTTAAATTACAAATAAACTGCAGTTTACTCATTTTATAATGCATAATGTAACCTTTAATAACATCTCCTCTCGGTCTGAGGGATCGTGTTTGAGCAAGCGCGATAAGAATTGAAGCTTCGAATCCTACGCTTGCTTGAAATGATGGCATTGATGAGTAAATAATATGAGTAATTATTTTTTCTAAATTTGAATGTTTCGTTTCGTAAATTTATGTACATTTCTTTGTATTGCTGTTTGTAATATCAATACAAGTGGAATGTTATATTTAGAAAATCTTGATTTTTCTCTTAAGTTTTTTAGTTTTTGATATTTGCAATTGGTTTTTTGAACATTTTTTTTTCCTTTTTTGAAGTTTTTCTTTTTAATTTGCTCTTTGGATTGAAATATTCATAAATAATAATAATTTATATTTTTTTTTGTGTTATAATCATTTTTAATAATATATTTTATTGTTGGGGATAATTCGGTCTATTATTCTAGAACAACCCAGGTTTACAGTCTAAAGCTTATTGCAACATTAAATATATTCATCATTTAGGTTGAAATAAAACAAGTCGAGGCAAATTTCAAGTTTAATTCCTGTTTTTTATTCTATTATCGTTGAGAGAGAGAGAGAGAGGTTATACCCTAACGGCTGTAGATACAGCCCCGCCGTTTTAAGAGTGCAGATTTTACAATCATTTTTGAATGGATCAACAGCGCAATGTCGGCCTGAACGATCGAAGGGAAAAGAGAAAAAAAAATTCCTTGCGTTTCATTATATACAAAGGATTTTTCCTTCAGTTCACCTGCAATTGTGGTCCAAGTGTAGGGATTCTAAAGGACTTTAGTTGCAGACAGAAAGTCTGGTAGGGATTATTCCTACAGGTGCGAAAAAGTGGAAACAGCTGACGCTACAGATTTTAAATGCGCGTGATTGCATAAATTGAAGTTAAAAAGGAATAGTATCAGGATATACGAATGAACGCTTTACGTTGAAGTGAGAAAATTCGTTCAGAGTCGATATTGTTGGTGATACAATACAGTCGGGATTAGGTTTTTGTGGCGATGTTTGGTTGGTTAGTTGCTTACATATGTCGCAGCAAGCAGACGTACAAGATCGAAGCTTCTGGAATTTAAAAGCTCTTTCAGAATTGGTTGTGTTATTTATTGCTTTCTTTTTAAACTATTTTTTAATTACTTTTTATTCACATTATTTATTTTCATGGACTTCTTTTTAAAAACCGCATGAAAAATCGCACAAAAAAGGAGATCATAAGAGACCAGGTTTGACGGTACATTAAAACTACGCAATCAATTAATGTTTTATTTCCATCTTTCTGAGGAAAGGAGCTAGGTTTTTTTCAATATAACATACATTAAAATCTTTTCACTATTTCTTGTTTTTTTGCATAACAGAAAAATGAGATTTTCCTTTCATGTAACGAAATGATAGGGTTAAGTATGTAACATTTTAAAGCGTAAAAATTAATCCAATCCAATTCATTCGTGTCTGTGATTCAGATACAATAATCAACCCCACCAAAAAGAACTGTTTAAAAAAGAAATCTCATATCACCATTATTAAAACATCATAACGCTAAAAAGCTGTTGAAACAAAGTCATCAAAACTAATCTCTTTTCAAACAAGCCATTGATTAATGCAAATAGCCGCTCACTTATGGAAGACACTTTCGAAAGCGAATGGTTGCTTCACTTAATGGGGTCACAGTGGCATGGTGGTTGGGATGGCGGGTTGAAATGGCTTTTTTTTTTTTTGTTTCCCTGCCAAACCGTCATGCTGTCGTTAATGTAACGCTCTTGTATAATGAGACATTAAACGAAAGCGAGTCGACTTATTTTGATTTCTTTTTCTCTTTGCAGTCAACAAGACACTGCCAGAAGATGAGGCAACACGTCATTTTAGGATCTCTTTTTATGGTGAGTTGATTCTTTTTTTTCTCTTGTTCATCAACTGATGTTTAAGTCATTCATGTTTTGATACACCTCTGCGTTTTGATAGCCCTTTGTGATTATTCACAACATGTTTTTGCGTGCAATATGATAGATAATAATTTGCTGCAAAATTATTTATTGACGTAATGTATTGCATTAGATTCAGTCATGTATAAGAATATTTTAAACGTTATTTCCCTATTTTGCAATTTTTTTCAAAATTGAAATTAAGGTAAACCTTTGACTTGGAAAAATGTGCTGATTTTAAGCTATACTTGAAGGATCGTAACTTTTTTTGAAATAAAAAGCAATCGAAGGCAAATTTTAACATTTGGATATCTATATATTTATCTATCAGTTTATGGAAAGACAAACACATTTACAAACATAAGCAATTATGTATGAGCAATTTATAATCAATAGCCCTGTTTACAATATTAAGTTATGTACTTGACTTTAGGTGCATATTGCATAAAATCTACTGCATTTACAACTTTTAAAATTTACAGAGTACTAAAAAGCATATCATTCTATGCACTGAGCTTAATGAAAATTTCAAAAATTAAATTTAATAAGAATTTTAAATTTTATCATTCAAATTTCCCATAATTTTTATACAAACATTTTGCTTTTTCTAAAATTTCTGAATATTTATTAGGGAAAAAATTAATTTCACCATGTAGGAAATAGACTAATTTCATAATGCGCAAGCTATCAGCTTTATGGATAGAGTAGAGATTTTGAGAAAAGTGTACCAGGATTCTAAAAAAAACTAATTTTACGAAAAATCTAAAGATAATTTTTGCTATAATCTATAATATAATACTTTTAATGCAATCTAGGACTATATTATAATTAATTGAACAGTTCTGCATTTTATCAATTGTTTTAGAATTTTAATTCTTGATTATTTAGAAGTTATTTGAATTTAAATATTGGCTACATGATGAGAAGCGTAGATTCAAGAAGTGAATCTTTGTGTAAATAAATCTTTCCCAAAATAAGTTTTTCCATTATAAAGGAATTGGAGGAGTGAAAAGGCCTTTGTAAAGCATTTCCCCCCTTATTAATACATGCCAAAGTATTTCATCTTCTGTAAAAAAGCTCTAAGCATTTTTCATTCATTAATATTTTATCCAAAGTTATGTGAAAGTGCATCAGGGGTCCGTTTTGAGTATATTCCCTAGTGGAATGTATTTTTCATAGGTTAACAAAATTTATACAAGTATTACTTTTGACTTAAATTTTGTGTTCGAGACCGGTGGTTTTCGTTGAGTCTTGGGTTCGAGGTATGATGCCCCAAAAGACCCCCGTGTAGCCGGGGCTGAGGCACGTTAAATATGTCGAGGCTCAAAGTCCTCCCTTTGGTGTGGTGTGGAAGGGTTAGGAGAGGGAGGTGCCGGCTCAGGTGTCACCCTCGTTACTTGACTGAGGTACAAAATGACGAGCTCCGTCGCCAATAGACCTCGTGTTGCTTCTCAGTGTGACGTCAACAAATATAATCAATCAATCAACCGACTTATACTTTAGATTTCTTTTTCTTTTCTTTTTTTTTTTATCCCATAACTGATAATTCAAGTAACTTGATTTACATAATACTGCAGCTGAAAGAAAGAAAGAAGATTTGGTTTTATAAATGAGTATAGTTTCATACATTGGGGAACAAAGCTTTTAAGCCAAAAAAATAATGAGTTTAATTTTTGCAGTTTTAATATTTCACTCAAAAAACAAAAATACCTGTTTATGAAATGGTAAAAGGTGTTTAAATTGTTTCGTTCACGTAAGTGAACAAAAAAAAGTATGGGGACTCCTATTTGATACTTAAAAGGGGTGGCAGTGTGGGATCGTTCTAGAATGAAGCCTGGCCCACCAGCTAAGCGAGGGAAGTGTTGATGAGGCACAATTTGTTCGCGGGAAAAGCAAACCTTGTGACGTCTTTATGACTTATGCGTCTACCGGACTCTCGAAACGTTGAATTCAGTTGAAAAGGCGATTCATGTAACATATAGCTCGATCGCATTAAATGGTTATCCAAGAGGCTTGACTTCGTCAATTTCTTATTTGTCGTCCAATTTTTCTCATTTCTTACTGTTAATGAAAGCTACACGTGTTTTCTATGTAATGAACTATTCACATTAGGAGATAGCCACCGTCCCTTTCCACACACTAGCGCCAACGCGGGACTAGTCAGGCAAATCCGTCGGAGAAGAATTCCGATGATTGTTGACGACACCGAGCTTTATGGGCTGTTTTTGCTTTGTCTTCCGTACAAAAGAATCGCGATGACGCTTCTCTGCTTCAACCACATCTCTGCACGGATGGCCATCGTTTTCGATTCTCAGCACATCAAGGATACCTGAGAAGAAAGAAAATAGATAGACTGCATAGGAGCTAGCTTTTAGACAGAGCAAGAATTTTGAAAATCAGGTGACGAATAAAAAGTTTTATCTAGGAACGCATTACTTTTTAATCAAGCCTTGTATATAAATAAAGCAAGCGTATGAAATAACTTAAACTTACTTTATTTGACTTGCAAAGCAGCTACATTGCTTTTGGAAACCACATTTTAGAAAGGGCCGGTTGTTCAGTGATGCCACATGGAAATTGTAAAATTTCCCCAGATTACACTTCGTTTCCCTTCAAATTAACCCTATTTTGTGAATTTTTTTCCCCAAAGGATAGTTTTTTTTGTAGACAAAACTATCACTCAACTATGAGTTTAGGAAACAGGTTTTAATGTATCAAAAAAAGTAAACAAAAAATAAACAAAATATTAAAAATAAAAAAAAAATATGAAATTCGTAAGAAAAATTTAAAAAGACGTAAATATTTTTGAAAAGACAAAAGTGGAGACCAGTATATCGAATGTTGTAACAGGCTTTAGAGAGTTATGTTGGGTTATTCTAGAATTATAGGCCTAACAATACCCATTCACAAAGGGTTGTTGCACCAAATTATCAATTTAAAAATATTCTGAAAACTAATTAAAATCCAATAAATGAAATTATATTTACATATCATCTCAATTTTCGGCTGAGCTCAGTAAATTATATAATCTCAGTTTCCGGCACTTCATGTTGTTGCGAGTGTTTGTATTCAACACTTAAACTTATTTAATATGATCATTGATCTGTTTTAACTTACCTGCATTTAACTGCGCGTGTGCGAACTGCCCTGACGCATCGTCAACCAAACTTCAGGCAACTAACTGCTGAAATGGCCAACATTCGTAAAGCGTCCACAACCAAATTTAATTTTTAAAGTTTTCTTCACAAAATTGTTTGATAGAATCTGCACAATATTTATATTTTTTAATGTTTTTTTTTTAAATAACATTTTTAAGTTTCTTAACTGACAATAGAAATGAAATAAAATAGTTACTTTTAGACATTGAACTAATTTGTAAAAAGGAACAAAATACATTGAGTAGTTTTAGCTTTCCATATTTCATACATATATTTCAGTCGCATAAATGTCCCACCACTCGCCTGCTAGAGACCCGGTGGGGCCACCCCTGTTACACAACTTTGTCCCCTTGCATTCCGAAATATTTGTCCCGGTGAAAAATGAAAGATATAAATTAAGTTGTCTGACCTGGTATATACATTTACGATAGTGGCTCAAAAAGTACTCGTGTTTGAAGACGGATGGCATCATTAAGGTAAATTGAGTGCTGCCATCTGTTAAACGGAGCGGAAACAAATTTGACATTGATTCATAAGTTAGTTTTGATTTGGCAGTTATTTCCCGACAAATGAAAATTGGATTGCTGCCGCGTCGAATTATCACCGTCGTTGATAAATGGATTCATCATTATTCGCCGGAAACCAAGCAGCAATCAAAACTTCAGTTGCTTCCGGTGAATCTGCTGCGAAGAAGGCGAGGATGATCTCTTCGGCCAGAAAAGTTATGACGAAGAATTTCTGAGGTGCGAAATGCGGCTTGATCACGAATAGTATCTGAGACAAAGACAGTGAGTCATGACGATCCATTTTTGATGCTAAGAGCGCCATCTCTAGGATTACTTGAGGACTTATTGAACGAGCCCCGAACATTGTCTCACACACATTTCTGGTGACTTTCTCTTTTCACTTCTGGACTCGTCCAATGAATGTAACTCTAATTCACGTCGACACAAAAGTTCTCCTTTTATTATTAATCTGGTTAAGAAATTAGTCAGGGAGAATTCAAAAACAACACTGATTCAAAATGAAATTGCATCCTTTCAGTCTTCGATTGTGACGCATTTTTTTTGGATGTCCTCCACAGATGCCAATTTTCCCAGCTTAAAGTAATGGCCGGAATCAAAACAAGCGAGGTGAGGCTCGCAATGTCTTATTTAAACTTTCGGTTATTGTTTTTCGTCCGCACATTGACGGTGTCTCATCTGAATAATTGCTGGTAACCTTGTTACTTTGAAGGCTTGAAAAGTTCTTCATTGTTTCGCATAAAGGTCACTCGAAGCCAAAACACGGCTTATTTATACAGGATTACTCATAACAACAATAATAGTCAAATACAACCATTTAAAGGACCAAATAAGTGAATGCGACTCTACAAAGACCAAAACAGGCAGTTGCACATTTAAGTCTATTTACTTTATTTATGAGTCACAGTAATGGAAATGCGTCGTGTTCTTTTAGGCTTGTGGAAAAATCGTTTTGATATATACTCCTCTCTTTAAATTGAAATTAAAAGCAAAACCATCTGCTCTTTCAGGGACTACAACCCTTTTGAGGTGCAGCAGTTCCTTTTTTTTCCTTGCTTCGAGAAAGATTTCCCTAGTAATGAGGGTTGTTTTTTTCTTAAAACACCTGCTCCTGCAATTAAGCGCGAAGTAAACATTGATTTTCACGGAGTATGGTCTACTCCTTACTGCAAGTGTTTACAGAATGGTTGTTTACGCTCATAACGGCAAGCTATGATAAAATGATTTTAATAGTTTACATCTATCAATTTGAAAGGCTATTATAATCGATTTTATTTTCATTCATGCATTTTAACAGAAATAAATCAAAATTTTCTAATCATATATTGTTTCGAGAAGAAGCGTTTAAAAGAATGTAAAAATTAGTTTTCGACATCAAATATAGTTCTATATGCCTATCAGATTGAAACGTATTCATATATGTGCTTTATCCATGTTCTTTTGTTAGCAATGCCACGATGTGGAAATCTCGCTTTTATTAATTGCGTTTATTTATATTTATTCCACGTGATAAAATTTTCACAACTTTTGTCATAAATTTAAAAATGGATTAATCATTATCTTTGAAATTAAGAGCGAAATGTAATAACTTTTAATTTCATAGGGAATAATTTTATACACGCTGTGCAACACGTTATAACGTACCTTTGTTTTGATACAATATTAAATGACGAAGTCGAAACTCGAGTAGGAACCCCATTCGATGCTTCTATGATAAATTAATGTGAAGCTATTAGTGAGTAATAGTCCCAATTCCCCGCAATGCCGTGAGGTGATTTTTTTCTTGGATTTACCAACATTAACTTCGCGTAGATTTAGAGAATCCATTACTCTATTAGCCAAACTGCTACAACATATCTGGTTAAGAGACAAAAATTATCGTTGTAAAATTAGAACACGAAAATAATAACATGTTTAATGTTTTGTAAATGTGAACATAATCATATTTCTTTACACAAGATAGCTTACTTTTGATAGTATACGTGGAACAGAAATAATTTTTTCGCCTAATTTTTTTCTTTCTTCCAGATTAGAGAAATTAATAATTTAAAAGTGTTCAAAATGCTTGTATCACTTCCCATCCCTCATAACTCAATCAATCAAACTGCTTAAAATATTTAAAGAAAATGATCATTTTTAATCTATTTCGGATATTAACAATGCACTTTTTTCAAATTTTTTTTTAAAAAACTTATATTTCAAACCAGTTTAAATTGTGTTTGAAATTATATTTCTTTGTTTACACTCCGAGAAAATTTGTGTGTTTTTTTCTTTTTCTTTTCACAATCCTATTCTTAAATATTTTTTTTGAAAGTCCAGAGAGAAATCAAATGTGTGTCTGAATTACATATTACTAAGCTTCTAAATGTACATGTATACCTTAATCTTCTTATTACGATACATAAAAAAACCTGTAAGGCTGTTTTCCATCGGATTCATATTCCTAAGGAATCTAGTTTTTTATTTTCTTTAATCTTTGTATTTTTTTTTTTTTTTTTTTTTAAGTTTTGTGAGAAAGCTTCTTTAAATTTTATGCTGAATTGTTTCATAGAATCATACAGTAGACTACAGAATTTTCTTCCCGATTTTCGGAAATATTTTAGAATACTTTTTAAGGATCGGAAAACCCACAAACGAATCACTAAAATAGAATAAAAGATCGAAAATCCAGGAAGGAAACCTTCATTATTTTTATTCTTTCGATTCCACTTTTTTGCATTCAAATAGATAAAATAGTATAGATTTGAGGACTGTAGTAAAAATTTCACAAGATTGACATTATGCTCACAAAATTAAGAAAATCTGGCAGACGGCAGCCTTAAAATGTTTCTGAAGAACTGTTAATGAAATCGGATTGAATTCGTCATCACAAATACTGAAACTGCTTACGAAAACTTCGGATTCACGGCACCAGAATAGGTAAACGCTCTACCCAGGGCACTTTCTGTGTCAGGACTCATTTCTAAGGTATGTCGACCTTGGAGGAACTTCAAGACGAAGGCGTAATGTCACGTGGTAGTTGTGTATTCAGAATAGTACTCTAACCTTTGTAAAAACCACGTGGGTAGAATATCAAAACATATTTAATCTACAGCAGACCTCAATCGTAAATTCATTTCATTGTATCGAAAGACGACTTATTTTATAGATGTATAAAAAGCTTACAATCTTTTTTTGATTTTCGAAGCATTAAAACAAATTGTTGCGCCTTTTTTTTTTCACATAAAAACAGAAAGTTGCTCTAGCCTCTCACCTATGAAGAGACCTGACCCTAGAAAAGAATAAAATGTGAGTTCCTTGAAAGTGATGCTGGAATTGGTGTTTAATTTTAACTTTGAAGACAATTGTAATCTTGTTATCGACAAAATTAGTCACATAATGTTTAAAGTTAAGCTGATAACAGGACCTACTTTTGCTATACATTGGTATCAAGGCAATACAAAATCGCTGTTTTCATATATCAAGCAATTTAAATTAATTTTTTGACTATACTTCAACCATCATTAATTAATTCGAAAAGAATCAAAGCTCAAAACCTCGTATTTTCTTGAAACGATAAACAACAAAGGAGGAAAATTTAGTTTTTATCTAAATTACCCAAAAAAAGTGAAATTTGACTTCATTGCTGCAACAGGACCTTTCTCCAATGCAAATCTTGCACATGATTTTATTATTCAGCTTCAACACGAAAACCTGATAAGATTTAGTAGTGAAAATGTCGCGAGGGCTTAACATCGACCGGTGGCTGCAAAGGCAAATATTTACAATTAAAAATAAACAGTGAGTGGCAGTAGAGGTTGGGATATTGGCCTTTGTTGCGCTATATCTTATAAAACATATCAATCAATCAAGGGATTTATGACGCTAGCGCCAAAACTAGCTGAGCTGCGCCAAACATTTAAAAATAAGCCGCACCCCCTTGATGGGTTGAATAAAGGAAAAGAAAATTATGTTTGGCCTCATAATTTCAAATTAAGACTGTCATCAAGGAGATGATGTCCGGGAAGTATGCAGCGGTTCAAAAAGTTGTAAGTTGATGAGAAGAAGGGACTCGGGTGTCGACCTCCTCATCTAACATTGATTCAAAATCGCGTGGCGTATTAATACAATCGGTCGCCGTTAACTAATGGTTTTACCATTGCTCAGATTTTTTTTTTTTCAATGACGTCAAAATTTCCTGTTAAGAGGAAACGTTAATGTTTTCTCCCCCTTTCTGCTTTGTATATTGTGGGATAAACATGGCTTATAGTTTCAATTTGCAGCAGCGAACTTATACTCCGAATGGGATAAATTTGAAACATGTGAAAGAGATGTGTCAAATTGGGCTTACGGATCCGAAAACGAGCAAGAAAGGTGTACAGAGGCAGAGTAGGAATTTCTTACGAAACCATAACTATAAGAGAAATAAGCCACAAAAAAAGTGCAAGAGAAGAAACATCAAAAACTATCCAAAAGTGGACGAGCAGAGACCTGGGTCAATAAGAAGCAAGGAAACCCGTTGCTGGCCGTGAATGAAACGCGGCAACGAAGCAAAAGCTTAAAAGCAGATAACAAAACTCCAAGTGAGCAGGATAACTACAAAAAGAGTCTAAAACGACAAAGACAGAGTTTAAAAATGAGACGACGGTAATAAAGCAAGATCGCTATCCGAGTTTTAGAGAGGAGATCACAAAGAGGTGGGAATAAGACGCGAAGGAAACAAAACAGCTGGGGGAAAGTCTACATACTTCTGAGGGGGAAGTGACGTAGAGCCGCAAGTCTCCTGAAAGAAGAGAAAATATACGCTTTCCTCTGACTCAACCACTGGGGGAGTGGACTTGAATTGCATCCTCCACCAGTTTCATGATGTATCCTTTCTGTCTTACTGAACGTAAAATAAATAACATTTAAATCAGCGAATTAGTTAGCGTTCAGCCATGACTGCTACAACAATAATACGTTTAACAAGTTATAAATTCCATCATCCTAAATTAATGATAAATTATAAACGATTATATAAATATATATACATATATGCGTATATTTATACATACACACATACATATAATGATAGGTCTGCTAGTTTTTTATAAACAACTCTCAAAACCTCCAAAGTTCTCGACCTCGTCAAAACTTGAAGAGCCGTGTCAACTTGAAATAAAACATTACCTTACGGGAAGTCAAATAAATTAAATATCCATCCCATACCTTGTCAGAATTTTTAATACCCGGATCTTCCCCATAAAAGGAAGTTCTCTGTCTGTTAGCATTTCGTAGATCGCGCATGACGCAACGACTCGAAAACAATAAAAGCAGAAAAACCGCGCGAAAAGGTAGGCGGTTGGAAAGTAAAGCTCGCCTCATCTCTTTCGTTTAATTCGCTCGAAGAAACTGCAGACGGTTTTTTATTTATTTATTTTTAAATCTTCAGGGGAAAGTTTGAAAGAATCAATCTACAGATGATACCTGATAGGTTATGGAACAACTGAAAGCCATGACTTAAAAAGGATTATTGGCTAATCGTCTTTTTATATTTTTTTAATTGTTATTATTGATTAAAAATGTTTGGAAGAAAAGAATATTTTTTACAAATATAAGAATTTCGTAGCCTGTTTGATTATCAGATTAACCTAATATCAGAACTAAAGATGTTTGGAAGTACTTTTCCGAACGCGCGAACGAACATTCCAGACAAAATTTTAAGACGTTCTAACATTCTAAAATTTCAATAAAACTGATCTTCGTGTATCAAAATCTACTGTTGTTCCTTTTAATAACGAAATTTAAATAATATTAAGTAAATGAAATTGTTGACTGCGCATATTTGTTCATAATTATACGTAGACTTAATGATAAAGAACATTTTTCCATGAAATTTCTTCGTACATGGAAGTTTTTCAGCAGACAAAAATTTATAAAAGTCCGCCATTGTCACAGCATTAAACATTTCTTTCACTGTGGGATCTGACTGCATGTCAATAAGTTCGAACTGCAGCTCCTCGGGTGCTGAGTCATTATCAGCAGTGATGGAATAAGAGAGAGAATTGAATTTAGGTTAAATTATTTTTTCCTGGTAAGTCCTGAAATCTTGTGACCTTGTCCTCCAAACTCTACAGATGATCCACAATCTTTGCAGAAACACTTTCATACACTTTCTGTGTTCCTAATAAAGGGAAATGATAATAATTGAATAATAATAGACCTGGTTTTCCTTTGAAGGATTTTACGCTCGAGAAAGAAATCTCGCAGTTCAGGGCGGACTTTTCTGACTGTCCTGGTGGGCCACACACACACAAAACTCTTAGCGGGCCACTATTTATTTGCCCTCCCCCTGACCTAGAGAAATTTATTTTTGATACTTGTTTTAAACAAACCACACGCTTGTTTCTAAGAAAAATAGCTACATTTCAAATGGCACGATGAAAATAACTATTATATTTGTTACAAAAGTGAAGAATTTTTCTCCAGAAACATCCTTCGCATCTGTAAACCGCTATTTCCTTATTTTTTGAAAATGGTTTTTCGTAGAAGTAGTTCAGCCCTCAGGGCGGAATTCGAAATCGAGACGTATGGTTATAATCCCAAGTCGATCATTTCGTCCTGTCTTTTAAACAAGTAACAAAATGCTTCTCTTAACTCTTAAATAGACCTCCACCTTCGTATTTTGTCTTTACTTGTGATTACAGACCACACATCGTGATGGGGGGGGGGAACAGTTTTCCATTGAAAACGCATTTTTCGATCACAACATTCCATGAAAGATGGAAGAGTCACTGTTTCTTGGAAAGGGAGAAAAAAATGAACCGTGTGGTATCGAAAGACTTCGTCGTCCCCAGATGTTGAGCAAACAACCTTGACCTCACACCTTGAGAAGTCAAACGATTTTCTAGGTGGAAGGACCGGATGGCTGAAAGTGAAACAACCCACGGGTGTTATTTACGTGTACTTCAACCCCGAAATAATTAAAAACGAGTCTTTTTCTCTTCTTCCACGCTGGACTGATTCTCGAGACAGCTGGAAAATGGTTCGGAGGGGTGCAGTCTCTTAGATAAACACCCCTCGTGGTGACGAGTGAAGTATTTACTCACTCTGGAATTAGATTCCGTAAAATTGTTATAGCCTCTGAAGAGCAGGATTCGAACTCGAAAATTCTGCCGCTGTTAAAATAAAAAATCGTTTTTCATTGTGAGCACTTAAACTTACAAACATTCGATAAATATGCTGTCCATCCCTGCAAGAGAGGAGAGGAAATTGAATGTGAAACGTGTTTTCCACAAGTAAAGATTGATTCGAACTAAAATAAGAATAAATTGTTACTAAGGGCGATACAAAAAATGCAAAAACTCTCAAAAGCTCTATAATTCCAATTTTGAAAGAAGAAGGGATGGGGAATTTAATTGCTATTTTAATTTCCTAACAACGTTATTGTAATAAATAAACAAGCTAGTTATTTTTGGAATGCTTAGTTATATAAAATAAAAATAAATAATGCCTGCGATAATTAAATATAAAAAGTACTTATATAAAATGATGTAAAATAAAATTATACATGACTGATGAAGCAATCACGTGTTTTCTGTTGAAATCAAAGTGATGGCAACAGTCTGGTACTTGTTGTAACTGTGTGTTCTGTGTCTGTGCAAATTCAAATTTGGTAATGACGTGCAATCACCAACATTTTCATACATTTAATATTTATTGTGCAATTTATTTTTCGTGGTTACTTATGAAATCTTACTAGCGCGATGGTAATTCGTAAGTACCATTTTTAAAAAGTTCTTTATCTTTAGAGGCGAAGAACTAGAGTTGATATGTGCTTCGATCTTGAATTTTTTCCCTTTCAAAACATTTAGCAGAGAAATTAGTGCGATAAATAGAGGGTACTAGGTCTGAGGAGTAAGGTGGATGCGACAGAAATTCCCTGTCTTACTCTGTGATTGCTTGATAAATAGTGGAAATAGTTATTACATGACTGGCAGAAGTTAAAGTAAATTTCCTCGTCCGAAAATTAGATGTACTTGGATGAGAAAGGATTGTCATCGTCGATTATTTTACAGTAAAATTTCTTGGATGGGTTGGCAATATGGGTTCTTATAATGGAGAATTCTGAAAACGTTGTGTAGAACTCTACCATGGATGTCACTCATCCTCTTTTATGCTCGCCCATTATAACTAGTCCCGACAGCCGAAGGGTCATGGTCGCGAACTCGCGACCGGTGTCGTTTCCGTCAGTTCATGGGTTCGAGACCGGATTCCACCAAAGACCTAGCATGTAGGAGGCTGATGCAAGTTAAATCTGCCGGGATTCAAGGTCCTCAGTTTGAATGTAGTTCGGAAGTTTGGAGAGGGGAATCCTTCCTCAAATGCCTTCCTCGTCACTTGTTGGTTTAAAATGACAAGGTCCATCGCAACAGCCGAAGTAATGAGGAAATTGCGAAGTGCGAAGTCAGTAAACTGCAAATCGATCAATATCTTCTTTTATCCTCTTTATCTCTCCTTTTATAACTATCCACCCAAAAACGTCAACAAAACATATGAATTTCTCATTGATTCAGCCTTACATAAACCTGAAAAAAAATTAAAAAAGAGAGAGAGAGAGAAATACCATTGTGTAATTTTCTTTTCTGTTATAACATTCCATTTCCATTTACGATATTTTTGAAACAAACCGACACATTTTCCTTTTGTTATTAATAATAATGTAATAAAATATTTTTAAAAAAAATCTTCACACTCGTCGACACAGCGAAATAAGAAAATTATCTTGTCCATGGTTGGCCAATTTCTCGATTTCTTCCGAACAATGCAGATGATTGCAAATCCCAAGTGACCTTGTCCAGGGACGTTTCCTCTCAAGTGTCCTCGAGGGATGCTCAAGGACCCGGATGAGACGATAAGGATCTGACAAAACATGCTTAGAGATGTCTTTTGTCACCCCCCCCCCAAACGGCAACACGCGCTTGCATAAGATCAATAATCGGTGAATAAAATGAATTTGAGGATGAATAGAAGAATGGGAAAATAGAATGCGCGTGCGCATTCCGAAGGAACGAGTCTTATGAATGAAACATGATCATTGTTGGATCTCACAATGTGCAGTTGTTATGTAACTTTAAAACAAGAGACCGAGAACTTTTTTTTGTCTCTCTTTTTTTATAAATATCGAAAGGAGGAATTGATATTGAAAAGAGTGAAAAAAATAATACACTTTTCACGCATTTAATATAATACTTACTGTACAATATTATTTCTGTCATAACATTCCAGATGGGTGCCACGTGAGTGATTGGCGTGGTGTTTATGTCAGGAGAGCGGGGTGCCAGCTCAGGTGTCGTCCTCGTCACTTGACCGTGGTTCAAAATTACGAGGCCCGTCGCCAATAGCCCTCGTGTTACTTCTAGTGCGACGTTAATAAAAACTAAAACTAAACTAAAGCCACGTGAGTGAAGTGAAAAACATTTGCTTCATCGAATCGTCACGTGCACATCTCTGTTTGTTCGGAACGAAAACAAACCCACTTTGGAGCGGTGGAAAACTGTTGATGAAAATGAACTATTTTCGAATACATCGAAAGAAAAAGAGCATTCTTGCAGCGTGGACTCTCCGTCTCCTAAATCGAGACTGAATAAGAGAACGCTGTGGATAGGGGTGGGACGTTGAAGATCCAATACATTTTGAGCATTTGAAATCTAACTAAAAGTTCGATTCGGAAAGATACTGTCAGCAAGTGAATGATTTAAACAAGGCACTGAAAGAATAGAGCCCGGCGATGTTCATTATGTTATGATAACAATATATTGCATCGTGATAGTGCCAAAACACACACACACACACACACACACATATATATATAACTATATATATACAGGGTGCCCACTTAAGTCCCTTGCCACCCTCTTAGCCTCAGAATGGCTGCTGCTATATTCATAACAGTGGGGTGTAGGTATAGTAAAGTGGCCATGCGCTACTGAGTGAAACCATTTACAGCGCCACCTGTTGGGACATTGTGGAATTATCATTCCTACCACGAAAACGAAACGAGATATGGAAAAATAGTGACTTATTAAGTTATAGAGCATCGTCGATTTAGTTCGGAAAAGACACCTTGTGGACATTAATGCGAAGAATAGAACGGTTAAAACACGTATTTGTTTCTTCGTGATTTCCCCATCGTGGTGTCGTGTTTTCCCCGAAAGATAACCGTTTCTCCTTCCGTTCAAGTTTCGTGACGTCACAGTGTAAGAAATCACGAAAAAACAAATGCGTGTTTTAACCTTTCTATTCTTCGCATGAATATCCACAAGGTGTCTTTTCGTACTAAATCGATGATACTCTACAACTTTGTAAGTCACTGTTTTTCCTTATCTCGTTCCATTTTCGAGATAGGAATGCTAACTCCGCAGTTTTCCACCAGGTGGCGACGTAGGAGGTTTCATTCTGTAGCGCATGGCTAATTTACTACCTAGACACCACTTTTATGAATATTGTAGCAACCGTTCCGAAGTTAAGAGGGTGGCATAGGACTTTAGTGGGCACCCTGTAAAATATATGTGTGTGTGCGTGTTTCAGGTTCAATGATTTTGAATTATTGTAATTCAGGTAAAATCTTGAGATAGTGTGTTTTGCACTAATGAAAGATGCCTTTTTTAGAGCAGAGAAATTCGTGATCAAGTATTATTAAAACAACTGTTACTCAGCTTCTAAATAAGATGGAAACAAAACCCAAGCAGACTTTTAAAGATAAAAAATTGAATTTTAATATGAGATCCAAAATATAAAAAAAAATGATATTTTGACTAAAAGTATGTTTTGAAGGTGTACTGTTACCTTAACATGTTTATATTCAAGTATAATCTACCGAAAATATACTAAACCTCGTTCTCATAGCAGCCAATCAGGATCTTGCATAGAGGTAGAAACCGTTTAGCAGTGAGATCGATAAATATATCGAAACTGCACCTCATCATTTCAAACCATATCTGTCGAATAACTTTATTGAAATAAACTGTTATCTCCAGTCTTTAAATCCCGCCTGCAGAGGGTGTCTTGTAAAGGGCGAGTGTAAGATGTCACTTACACATTCCCCTCAGATCACAGCAGTGTCAGTGTGCAAGCGATCGAGTTGACACTCGAGAGTAGGGATCGCACAGTAATGCGATTAAGATAGTACTTAATAAATTATTGGTGTTGTTATACAACCAGGTCTGTTCCTTATCTTAGGATTCAAAACAACAGTTAAGAAAATTGTTGAGGTAACCAGATATTCTAACAGTAAACTGCGTATATCACCAAGTTAATACGACATGATTTAAAAGAATGAAAGGAACTGTGGTTATTAATCAAAAAGTTGTTAATTCTGATCTCGTCTGAAGTTTAAAGCTAAATTAAGAAATGTGAGAAGTGGAGAGAAAGTTTGTCAGTCAATGTGAATAAAGCAGTTTAGTGATAAGTAAAAAATTTGAAGTTTGCTGTAATACTAAGATGTCAAGTTCTTTTTATGTCTTTCTAGGTGCTGGTCACGTGTTGTTCTGCCAGACACAACAGCGTCTTGACAGCGGGTAAGTGAAAACAAATTTACATTTTCCCCCCCTCCATTCAGTTTTCAGATCATGAATCATTATCGATGATCTACGTGTTTTGTATTTCAATAAGCCTTCTGAAAATAAAACCTAATTTATCTTTTTATCCTACGTATTTAAATCTAATTCAAACTTATAGTAAACAGAATATTTAGACATGAAACGAATCTACATAAAAAAAACGATGAAAGAAAGTCGTATTTGTTCATTTTTCGGTGCCTGCGCACTATGCTCACATAATTGTCACGTACAGCCCCCGAATTCCTTCGAATGCGGTAGCAGCGCTGCAGTGTGATTTATAGCAAAAATTGTTGAAATGAAAACATGTAAAATATTTAGTTATTTCAAATTAAGACGCATATGTTGTATGTTCTTTTTTGATGTATAGATATTGTTCATGTATTTAGGTTTATAATTGAGGCAACTACTTGACAAGTTTAAATCATCTTATAAAAGACTTTAAAATTTTTAAAACTTTTCACGGACCGGCGACAAAGTCCCGCGGACCGGGGGTAGGGAAACACTGAGTTGGATGATATGTGGAAAAAGTCGTTTAAAGAAGATTAAAATGCGAGGAATGGGAGTGACTTGAATTAATTTTAGAGAAATAAAAAAAAAATTGAATTTTGGTTCGCTGAACACAAGTTATTCGTTTTCGAATGAAACTAAAATTTGTCATTTATTTGCGCATTAGAATGATTAAAAAGTGCTCTTGTCGTTGTTTGGAAAATAGAGGAGGAAAATTCGGTATTTGAATACTAAAAAGGATGGTTTTTTATTAAAACGTTTTTCTGAATTTCACTTGGTGTGTGAGTGTGTGTGTGTCATCAAATTTTCGATCGTTAATTTAACCAATTTCCCATCAAGCTAGAGCTTTGAAATTTTGGGAATCGTTCGTACTCGCCTAACAATGCAATATCCAGACGTTTGCGACAAGTTTTAACTAATATTTTGATAATTTTAATAAGTCAAAATATTCTTTCCTCACGGCGCTTTTAGGATTGAGGGAAAAATTTCGTTCCCCCTCTGGGAACACCGGGCACTCCCCACACGCCACCTGAGGTATCGTAAAACTTTTGTACTCATAAAGGGGAGATACTATCTCCCCTTTACTATCTCCGAGATAGTAAGGGTTGCTAACTTTTAGTAGGTAATCATTGGCAAGAAAAAAGATTCCAATATTTGGCATCGTGTCTTATCACAATAATTTTTTCTGAATTCTGGTTCCCATTTTTTTTTAATAGAATGACTTATAAACTTTCAAATGCATGTTTTGATTTTATGAGTATTATGAATTTCTTAATACGCTCACAAATGTGTCTTTTTAAGTAAATTTTAAAATTAAAAATAACTAACAGTTTTCACTAATATTTCAATAATTTTCTCTAATAAACTTTGCCACCATATAAA
>BMAW01114305.1:123762-154651 GCA_019974015.1 Nephila pilipes
CTATTTTTGGAAAAGTTGTAGTTTTCAAATGTATTACTTAAAAAAATAGAATAATATTCAAATGAAAAGAAATTATTCATAAATGTAAAGAATGTGTCTCAGTCGCGTTCTTCTAAATAAATAATATCGAGAGATAAAATTGTATTTTTCTTAGAAATATAATGGAGAGAGGAGAGAGGATCGTTGCATCGCATTGTTATATTTACTCACTTATAACACCAACAGGAAGCAGTAATAATTCTAATAAATGGAAGATGGGTTTGAATTAAGTTCCCTCTAGAACTTAATGAAAGCAATTAGCGACGAGGAAGACACCTGAGCTGATACCTTACTCTTTCTTAACATCCACATTTAATAAAGACTTTGAGCAGGACATCATTATACCAAACGACGGGTCGTAAGTGGAACCAGAACTAGGACCACGAATTTCGTGATCGTAACCACGGGACTATTCTGTCGTTTTCAATCAAAAAGTCGTTAAGCATTTTTTTTTTTTTTTTTTTTTTTTTACTCTTTCGCTTTGCAGCGACTCTCTTCTACAACAGCACTAAAAGTTAAAACGTTTTTCTAACTAACCAGATGAGGCGTCTTTTCAGCCCAGTTGGTAGAGGCACAGCAAAAGCGATAGTTCAACTTTCCTTCGAACCCACTGGATCAGGGTTCGAACAATGACGCTGCCGCATCATGGTCACTAACAACTCTCTCCCCCTCCACGGGGTAGAATAACATCCCCCGATGTTTCTTCCGGCGCCGAAGCTTCATGTATCGAATACACGATGCGTCTAATTTGTGTTTACTTCTTTGTCTAAACACAGTCATAAAATGCGAAATGTTTTCTTCTTGGGTGATAAAGAAAACCAACTGCTTTCTTGCTTTGGAGTAAACTTTATTCCCTGTTCTTAGCACTGCAATGGTCGAGTCCGATCACTCAGAAGCACAATTTTTACTTTCTCGCAACGAGCTCTCTGCTCTTCCCTTCCTAGGCTGGTGGCAATGTTTATGTTTTGAGTACTATGGATTCGCGAAAACAATGCTATGTTTGTTTGTTTTTATCTTTGAGTTTATATTTTTGTATTTTATTTTTATATTCTTTACTTTCTAATTTTATATTACTATCTCAAAAAAGTATCAGAAGTGTACTAGGGTTTTCAGAGGCCCCCCCCGGGGGAGGCAACTAATGATTTCGCGCCCTTTTCTGTTTGTCTGAATACAATGGTGAAGAGAAAGAAAATTTTAAGAAATTCTATATGGGAATCAAGCATGTCAGAGGATAAATTGTTTTGTGTTGAGTACACATAACTAATATGCACTTTGAAATTGAAAAGAGATAAAAATCATTCGAAAATTGTATCTTTCTACTAATGGAGTGCTGGGCTAGGAATGCGAATGTTTTTATTTACTTTTTTGTGCAATTAAGAACAGAAATTATTTCACTCTAAAATTTCGTTATATCAGTCTGGCGCTCCCCAAGGTGCTGCTCCAGGAGACAGAAGTCCCTCTTTACTTTCCTCTTCTTTCTACGTCACTATTCGTAGTCCTAGTGCTTACACACTCAGTTTCTAATTTTAAGCAAATCAGCTAATGATTCCTAATTTATAATAAATTAATATGCGACTCCCATCATTATTTAATTGTAATGCCATCTTTTCTTTCAATTAAATAGTATTGGGGGATACGTAATACGTAAAATTAATTTAATTGAGGATACGTAAAATCAATATATAACATACTTTATTTATCACCGGTTCCTCCCTCTCGAATCCTACTTCACTCGCCAATCCTAGATTATGATTAAAAAAGAAAAATCTTAACTTACCGAATCACTCGTTCCGGTTCAACCAATTCTCACGAACAGCAGCTTCGTATCTGAGACTGAGAAGAATCCAAAAGATTAATTACGATGTTTCAATCCAATTTACTAATAACTATAAGTTTACCGTTATTTTCTATCTTGCTCTATTTTTCTTTCAATTTTATTTCATTTATATATCCCTATTTCTAATTCCCCTGGATTCACCTCTTATATTTATCGAATCTACTCGATAACGTTTCATTTGGATTGGAAGAAAATGCAATTTTATGCGATTCAAACTACTATAAAGTCCCCGAAATAAGTGAAAGGAAAATAGCGAATAGACCAGGGGTGACCAACCTTTTTCACACCATGCGCCCAATTTTTTTTGCCGGACGAGTTTAGATGCGCCATATGACTAGAACACTTTTTATACCGTCTAACGTGCATTGTTAGGGATTGGTAAATATAGATTATAGAATCTGATTCGCTTAGGGAAAGTAAAGGGATAACTTTACCACAGAGTTAAATTAATTAATATACGATAATTAAGTGGCTGCGTTAGCATTGTTCTCATAGTCGCAGAATCGCGGTCGGCGTTGTTTGCTTCGAATCATTGTTTTGAGCTCTAAAGCCCCAAAAGCCCCGCTCGTTAAATCGATTCGAGGTCCCAAGATTTTTCTTTGGCGTGGTGCGGAAATTAGGAGAGGGAGGTGCTAACTCAGGTGTTGTCCTCGTCATTTGAACAAGATTCAAATTTTCGAAGTCCATCGCCAATAGCCTTCCTGTTGCTTCTCAGTACCGCGTCAATAAGCTGTAATTTTTCATGGATTTCTGTTTTTTATCAACTGCCTTACATATAAGCAGCCCAGTCTTCATTTTAAGCGAAACAGTGGCTTGTTTTCACCCCGATTTATTTCCCATTATTCAAGCAACAAGAATTTATTTATTTGAAATACAGAAATCTCCACATTTATAGACTTCGACACAGAGGCATAGCTAGAGGCATTCTCTATCTCTCTATCTAATCTTATCTATCTATCTAATCTATTTATAATATCTCTCTCTCTCTCTCTCTATATATATATATATATATAAGTAACATTTTTGTCTGTATCGTGTATCGATTTAATACTAGCTTCAGAATCGGAAATAGATAAAAAAATCGTAGGAAAAATATATCCTCATACAGATAGAGTGATGGAATTAACATTCAAACGTTTTATATTTACTTTTCAGAGCATTTAAGAACAGTAAACAATTGATTCTAAAATCTCGTTACATCAATCTAACCTCTCTCCTTGGACACTGCCCCCGGTGACAGATGCCTCCCCTCCCCAGCCAGTTACGCCCCTGCTTCGACGTATTCATTACCGAATTCGGCAACTAACGCAACATTAATCTGCCAATATTCCCTCTCAAATTAAATGTTCTGATTAAGTGTCTCGTATGACCCGTAACCCTAAAGCCAATTACGTCAACTAGTAAACAGCCAATCGTGTGTCTCAAAGACACGATTCACGCCCCCCTACTGCAGTGATAACGTTGGAATCGCTTCACATTCTTTATTAAAAAATAATAAACTTTCCAAAAGACACGTTACGTTCCGGGACGACCGGGACGCAGTTTGTTATTTCGTATCGAAAACCTGTCACCTTTTCTGGCCCCACGGACTCGAGGGCAGTGTACCGCATCTAATGGACTTCCTCTTCAACATTAAAAAAAGAAAGAAAGGATAAAATCGTAATTGTTAAAATACCTCGATGTTCTCTGCCGATGGGAGGAGGAAGGGGAGATGAAAGGTCAAGAATCAACTCCCCCGCTCAGGAATTTTGCCTCAAAAAATATGCGATCGCCTGAGCGAAAAATTGCCCGCTTTGTTTATGATCTTCCCCGGGTTCGGTGGCATCGTATTGGGAATTGAAGGCTCTCACGTAAAAGATGAAATAAATGTCACTGTGTGATATTGGTACCTAAAGAATGTTTAGAAAATTTTAACACGAAGATGTTGCATATTAAAACATTCTTATAGCGCAGCGTAAACACGCTCCGTTGCTGGCGGCGGTATTAAATAGTTTCATTTCCTTTTTGTTTAGTTTTTAAGGATTTTCAATTTTTCTTGCTGTCTTATTAGGTCGGCTTTTTTTTTTTTATATTTTCTTAGTCAGTTTTTTTTTTATAATTGTTATCTATTTTTAATTAAATCTTTGAATCTAAATATTTTTTTTACGTTGGGTTTTGTATTTTATACTCTTTCAATATTTATAAGTTAATATTTAAAATACTTTTCATGCTGGAATCAATGGTGTATAACAGGCGTGTCCAAACCGTGGCGCATTGGATGATTTCATTTGGCGCTTTTGTCCGTTCTGAGAGCGCCATCGTGGTGTCGAGTTTTGAAGCAGAGTTTTTGCGAAAGCGTATTGTGTGCGTTTTATTTTGTGTAATACGATAAACATAACTGTGATCTATTTGTCCTTTTTCAACATTTGTTAAGAGTTTTGTACTGTTCTATAGTTTTAAATACCTTCTATCTAATACAGCGCAAAATAAGACGACCAAAAGAATTTCGGAAAATGATAGTAGGCATTAATTTAATGAACTGTGGGGAAAAGAATCGTTATTTATAGTAAATTCACCAAGAAAAACGTTATGCATTGTTTGTGAAAGTATTTTTTCTCATAACAGACTATCTGTTTGGGAATATTTAATATTTACTTAAGACCAGCTAGTAAACGTACAAGAGACAGCGCTTCCCTTAATAGTAGACATAAGTAAATGATTAGACTGACAATTAGCGATTGTTTCAATTTATTGATAATTGGATTTATCTGTGCTTAGAATTTAGGTTAGAGACCTTTTAAGTTTGTGCTTCACGATTGGTCATAGGGCAGCGTTGCAATTTGTTCCGAGTCTGTGCATATTCTTCGTCCGGAGCAGTTGGTCCGTGATTCTTCAGAGGTTGGCTGAAAAGCCTGCCCTTAGCCACAGCGGTTGCCCCAGCCCCAGGGATGACATACCATTTATAACATAAATATGTGATATCATGTGATTGTTCATTCACGTCGCTTTCAGAAGCAATTCAGGGCTCTTGGGGACGCACCTCGTAATTCTGAACCTCGGTCAAATGACAAGAACGGCACTTGAGCTGGCACCTCCCTCTCCAAACGGCCACACCTCGCCAAAGAGAGGACTTGGGACTTCAAAAGATTTATTAGCATTAGCCCCACTCTGTTATGGCTTCAGGGTTCGAACCTAGGACTCAACGAAAACCGCTGACCGCGTTTCCGCGACCATAACCACCAGGCTACCCCAGCCATTTATAACATACGAGTTGTGGCTATTGAATAATGAGGCTGACTCTATAAAACATTCTATTTTGATGTCATATATATTTACCTATTATCACCCCTATCCCTACAACGCTCCATGCAAATTTTCCATTGTTCGAAACAGTGCCGGATGTCTTCTGTCACATGCCTTCAAAACGCAGCCACTTTCTCTTACACTGCTCCGACGAACTCAAATCTTGTTCCTCTCAATACATATTTCAGCTTAGGAAATAGACAGAAGTCGCACGGTGCAAGATCCGGCGAATCAGGTGGATGGTCTAGCTCTGGGATGCTGTACTTGGCTAGAAATCTCTTGACAGAATGAGCCGGTGTATTGTCTTGGTAGAAAAATTTCCTTGCTCATTCCTATAGTCTCAGTAATTGTACGAATACTTATCCGACGGTCTGATCGAAACACATTAACGATTTTTTCGATATTGCCATCCGTTTTTGACGTGGGAGGGCGACTCGGGCGGGAATCTTCTTCAACGTCTGCTCGACCATCTCGAAAACGCTTAAACCACTCAAAAACACGTTCACGTGATAAACATTTGTTACGATTCACTTCTTTCAATAAATAATGTTTCAGTAGCGTTTTTTCCAAGTTTCTTGAGAAATTTCACAACGATCTGTTACTCACTTATCATTTTTCCACCTAAAGAAAGTGCGACCGAAAGCTACAGGTAAACGAATTTGTTTACTTAAACGAAAGGCACTGCATTCGAAAGAGAAGGCTTCCCGCTAAACAGCTGTCGATCGTTGTCGTTTGGTGCATGCGTACTTCTTATGTAGAAGCCGCAGTCTCTTTATTTAATAGTCACATCTCGTAAATAAGTTATTATCTAAGTAAGAATTATGTTAAATAAATCAACAGAACATAAGTAATTTTTCCTCATCCACCAATCCCGAAAGGGTACGCGAACCTCTCGGTTATGGTCCCCTTATTCCAGAACTAAAAATTCTCTCATAACAAATGGGTGTTTCATGGGGTCCTGGAAATTAATTGCTTCCTGAAACAGAGTTTTCGACCGATTCGCCTCGCCCATTGCACAACTCGTTCACTCTGGATTTCGCAGCCACCAGACCGTTCCCGTCGGTCTCCTTTGCGGGAAAGAGAAACCCGGGCAGCTGAGCATAAAAACAATAACAACAAACTTCCATTTCTCTCAAAGTTATTATAAAACCCATTTTTTGCAGTCGGAAAAATAGCTTTGAAGATAAACATCGTGAATAAACCAAATTAATTTTCTTCACGCTTCGCAGATCTCGTGGGAGATTTACTGAGACGTCCATCCTTTCTCACGAAGAATTTCGTGAACTTTGCACACAAAAAAATAGAACTGTGGTAAAATTTCGGGAGACAGTGGCGGACCTCTTTGAACCATTTGTATCTTCTCACCAATACATGCAGTAGCAAAAGCTATTTACACACTCTCGTCTTGCTCTCGAGGTGGCAAGATCCACTTGCACATTTTCGCCTTGCCATCGAGGCGGCACTTTAGAACAACTAATTTCTGCATGCGCGCAGTTATGCAAATTGTAAGAAAATTAGTTATTTCTTTATTAAGGCGCATGCTGTCCTGTTGATCAATCTATTGTCCCTCCTGGACCTGCTTAGATTTCCATCCTCAGCCAGACCAGCTGACTTCGTCCTGAATTTCGTCTGCGTTCATCATGTTCCTTAAATAACCAGTCTTCTGCAATTATACTTTTTGATGCAACCTGTGTCCTTGTGTAAATATTTAAAACCAACTCCTTTTTTCTTTGTTCTATTCGAACGAGGGATATTTACAATGATATATACAGCAACTAAATAATATTTTAAATATTGAGCTGTTCTGGAGTCTTGCAGCTTTGTGATCTGAGTTAAATGAAGTGTGACGTATGCTGTATCATATTAATCATATTAATTGCCCCTTCAGGACTTTCAAAAAATAAATCGTCATGAGAGGTGTAATTAAGATTTTGTTGACTTTGTGGAGAATATTTGTTAAGTCCGCTTCTTCTAATTTTCCTTTTATACATTTATAGCTGTTAGAAGATTTCTGTGAAGAAAATAATTTTTTCAAAATACGTGGAAGAAAGAAATAATTGCTGTCGTGGAAATTTGCGGATCACTTCTCAAATTTAAAAACATTCAAACAAAATTCTTCAGGTGGATTTGATCCAGGTTATTCATGGATCTCAGTTAAAAGGCCGCGAATTAACGAAATTCTACTGTACTAGAGTTTGTTAAATGTCACAATTATTTTAAAAAGTGATCAGATTTTCAACGATTTTTTGTAAACCATCGCGATCAGAATCCATCTGGTTCTCGTTGAATGTATCGAATAACATTTCGTGAACAAAACAGAGTCAAACATAAACCCGTCCAAACAAGAATGGAATATCCATTCTCTAAAATTCACACCTTTACGTAGAATGATTTCTGCGTAATGCTCTTCAGAAGCAGGTTATAAAAATTGAAACACCCTCCCCAAGCAACCTGTAATTTGTACTGTCGTTTCAAATTCCCATCAGAGATATTTTAAAGTCCGAAGAAACAGAAAAACGCGAGTGAGATTCAGTCGAGGAAA
This sequence comes from Nephila pilipes, assembly GCA_019974015.1. NCBI lineage: Eukaryota > Metazoa > Arthropoda > Arachnida > Araneae > Nephilidae > Nephila > Nephila pilipes. The sequence continues at coordinate 131,463 of BMAW01114305.1, forward strand.
CATGAGAAATGTGTAAAGGTAGACCACTGTCCTACATTAGGAATGGTGACGTCAAATGAGTGAGCAGGTTCGCCTCTGTTTGCAACCGACCTTGCGCCACTTACGCCCACCGACGACTGCCGCAACGCCACTGAAAACACACAGTGTAAGCATGTCAAAACAATTACTGGACAATGTACACAGGGTGTCGCATTCATTTGTTTGAATTTCAAATATTCGCGAAAGAAACGGAATGCTATCGGGTTGCCACTTATGCGGTTTGGGCGAAAGAACGTTTTTTAAGCCACTGATTGTTTTGTTGTGACATTTCATGTGTGTTCCTCATTTCCCTTTCAATCATTTTTGGTGTTCTCTTTCCGACAGTAAATGTGGCTTTATTAAGTGTCGCACAACCAGATACGAATCCGAAATAATTACTTCAGTGGCGTACCTAGAAAATAATTTTTTGGGGGGTGGGGTTGCATATCGTCATTGCCGTGACAGAAGCAATATTTTAGTTCAGAATAATCATTTGGTTAAAAGTAAATAATATCAATCGTATTCCTGCCATTTAAAACTTTTCAAATATTGATATGATTTTATCGAATTATAACAATTTAAGAAGTAAAGCTCATTTAAGAAAAATAATTAAGGTATCAGGAGAGTCAAATTTACGTTTTTGGGATGGGCATTTTTTAGGGATGCCCTTAATAGAAGATTTTTCCCCTTAAATAGAAGTGTCCCTTTTAAGAAGTATTGTTGTGTATTTTTTTTCCCCCCATTCCATTAATTAAGTCGGCCTTCTGGAGAACGGATAAATGGATTATTTAGTTGCGTGAATAAAATTTTTGCAGTCTGGAATCGTGTGAAGTTTTTATTTTAAATATTAGTGAAAAAAAAAAAGGACAAATACGAACCTCCTACGTAGATAAACCGTTTAATCGAATTGTTATCCCGAGTTTCGAATCTCTTCAATTTTAAAAAAAATATATCGTTATCGTTTTTCTTCCATATTTTCTATGGCAACCAAAAATGAAAGGAGTTGATTCGACCGAAAATTCGAGTGATAAAATTGTGTGCTTTATGCCATCATTAGGACTTTTTTGTGCGGTAAAATTTTAGATAAAGTGAGCATTTAAAAAAATACCTTTGTGTAAATTCAAGGTATTTCTTAGTATTCTCATTCTTAACAAAAAATTCGAATACATTTTTTACGAGAATAATATAATCATAAGTAGTATTTTAGGAAATGATGCAATATAGTCGTTTCTTACGCAAAATCTATGAAAATCGGACAATCATTGGCGTTTTACAGCGGGGCCGTCAATTTTACATGATAAAAATGATTCCTCCCACTGAAAGACACATCAGACATGTCTCCATATTGGAGTCTTTAGAACATCAAGAGGAAAAAAAAATTTCTAATTACCAATGAATCCAACCATATCGAGTCGAATTAATTATTCGTTGGACCACACAGAAGAGAAAGTAATTTTTTAAACGCCCTCTGACTTTAATAGCTGCCCATGAACGACCCAGGATTTCCATCCGCTCATATAATGAGTTCTCGTCTGCTCGGAAAAAGAACAACCCTATGTCTTCCACTCCGTAATATCCAGCTGTTTACTTTACTAATCAAAACAGCGGCTCTAACGAGGAATTTAGAATATATTTACGATCTTCCAGCATGCAAGGGAGGCGTTTTTATTTCTTTCTTTAATTACTGAGAGAGGGAAACAGCGATTAAACGAATGACATAAAGACGCGTCGTCGTTTCCGGTCATTCTATTCGAATAAAGTAAGAAGATTAAAAGCCAGATTCCCAAACACCGCCGTTTTCTCCTTCTCATTCGAATAAAAATAACAAGCCTTTTTTTTTTTCTTTTGCAACAAAAAAAGGATTTAGACACGGACTTTGTTTTCGAAGAGACGGATTTGCGGATTTGAGCAAGGAGAAATGCTAAAATTCGAACAAAAGGTTCATTATTTTCGCCCCGAGACGCGAAAGTAACCTTGGCTCTCTGCGTTTGGAATAGGAATCTATTTATCTGCTGGAAAACTGGTTTCCCCTTATCTGATCTGAGAAAAGACAAAGAACCGAGAAAAGCGCACTCAGTGCATACAAAATGGAGAAAAAGGCAATTTCTATTATTTTTCTCTCCTCCGGAACGAGTCTTAAGCCTAACTTACAAAAGAATGACGATTAAACGAACAGTAAAGAAAGAGCATTTCAACAAGAGTGTGCGATAAAAAGCTCTATTATCCGAATTCCCCATCGACCATTGTCTCTTTGTCAACCAACATCAGTGTGTGAACCACCCAAATTGATATTTAGCTGTTTGAACTAGCTTATTTCCCCCATAGATTCTAAACTGCTTTTTATCCGATGTTTTATCTAATAATAGGACTCGGCCGATTTGCGGTGAATGATACCGAATCTGTAGTTGAATTAGCCGAACAGGCTGTTCCAATGGGACTGGAAGTCAGAGTTCCCTTTGAAGCAGCGGTTTCCGCCCTTTTTAAGTTATTTTCGTGTACCGTGATCTCGAATACTCTAGGTATGTTTCACGTTACGAAAGCTTCTCTAAAAAGGCGTTTGTTGAACTAAATTAAATGGTATTTTTTCTGCCACCCGGTGCAAACCCTAAATTTGCTGACTCTTACAAAATCTACCGCCTCTTATAGAAATGAAAAATAATAATATTACGCCCGCATTCCCGTGCGTAAAAGTAAATTACTTATAATTTAAAATCTTAAAAAAGAACAAAAATTAGATGCTACGTGGATAAAATTGCAAAGACACTGAAAAGTTTAATTTAAAACAAGCATTCACTTTAATACTCCTTATATGCGATTGAATCGAATAAAACACAAACAAATGTAAGTGCACGTGAAACTTTATCACAGTATAAAATAAACAACTCTGCACCGCTCTTCTAAACACCAAAAAAGTTAAAGAAATTAAATGTCACCTTCTCACCGTCACGTCTATGAGTTGTTCAAGGATCAATGAGACAAAAACCAAAATGGACATACCAATTGCATTGGTTGCATGTCAACAGCGGATCGCGACCGACCGCACAATTCAAAAAGAGAAATTTATTTTCTTATTTTGAATAAAATATTTGACCAGCTTTTATTAAACGTGACATAAATGTAAGTATATCTGCGTAAGTCAGGTCTTTCAACTCTATTTTGAACCACTTCTAATTGTCTTAAAATTCTGCATGAGTACCAACATGGTCCTGATCACAATACAGTTATCTGATCCAGTGACCACGGTCTGATGCTGCAGACAAGATTAGCTAGCTCGACCTCTCCGTGACGTCCCCACTTCTTTATCACCCGGAGCCAAGTGGCCCCCTCTCCCCCTTCCTGCTACGCCATTGCATTAGAGCAGTTTTACACTTTTGAAGTAAGCAAACAAATTAACACAAAGATTAGAAAAAAGGAATAGAATATTTGGGACTGTATTGAATTACAAAGCCTTGAAAAATGATGCTCAAACGAGGATTACAATCTGGAATAAGGAGCTGCATTGATTTTGCTTCTATATTTATTTTTTTAAAGTAAGTATACGAAGAAAAATCTCGTTCAACAAGCTTCGTGCTAGAAAATGGTCAAAAACATCACGCCATTTTTTGTACGCTCACTGGATTCGTCACCGCGTTTTGCTCTTAATGTTTAACTTTTTTTATAGTTTTGTAATTGAATGTTGTATTGTCACCCAAACTGGGCTTGCGTGCAACGTTTCAAGGTTCTAGCTTATCGGGGGCCGCGGTAGCCTAGTGGTCATGGCTTCGGATTCGTGGCCGACGGTTTTCATTCAGTCGTGAGTTCGATCCTTGGCCGCTAAAGACCCGCCGTGTAGCCGGGGCTTTCGTGGCCCAAAGTCCTCCCGTTGGCGTGGTGTGGATGTTAGGAGAGAGGGGTGCCAGCTCAGATGTCGTCCTCGTCACTTGACTTTGGCTCAAAATTACGAGGTCCGTCGCCAATAGCCCTCGTGTTGCTTCTAGTGCGACGTTAATAAAAACTAAACCAAACAAAATCTAGCTTATCGGGAAGCGGGTGAAAAACTGATGGAAAAGGTTTGTGCCAAATTGACACACAGTGCAATATAGTAAGAAATGTTGATAAAAGCAACATGAAGGTACAAAAGTGGACTTACTCACCCCTTTTTGATTCTCCAACTTATCCATTAATATTCTTGCGAGAGTGGATAAAAGCCTTTGATTCAGCCGCTTCTCGCTCCGGTTGGCCAGAAAGAATGCCCAATTTTTGGATATCAGGAGAGTGAACCGATTACCAAATTATTCGAAATCCGCCGATCGCTTGAACAGAACGTTCTTAATGTTTGTATCATTCATACGATTCAAGTTTCGAGTGGCGGCGTCAGTATTTTATTTCGCGGTCAGGATAATTTTTCTCGTTTACAAAACGTCCTGTATTTTCTACTGAATAGGATCGTTGCCTATCCATTTGTAAGATAGCAGAGAAATTGCACGATTAGGATTTGATGGATCGTAGATCGAATTGCTTGACAAAATGTTTTATTATTATTATTTTACTCGTGATTACTCATTCCTTGCTAAATTAAACTTTCCGTTTGATACTTACGTATAATTTTGTAATTTCAATGAAGTTTGCTGCTTGGTTTTGTGTGTAAGTGTGCTAATCAGATTTCTATATTTTTCTGTCACGGGATGAATTCTTATGACTGTAGAAAATTATTATTTCTTAAAAAATAATTTCCTTTATAAAATGTATGATCCTTGTTTTCATTGAAGGTAAAGACAAAACTATTTTCAAAGAATTATGTAATAAATAAAAGATATTAGAAAAATAAGTTTTGATTTTATCGCTGGATTTTTCATCACTTAGAATCAGCATGCACCCCCTAGATTTTTTTCCTCGAAATTCACATATTTCAGGATAATTATTTTAATATATTATAATAAATATTCTAAACTTTAAACATAAGAATTTTTTTTTCATCCCGAAGAGAAAAAAGGATTTCAACCCAGCCGATTCCTGAGAAAAGAAGAGAAAAAAACTTTGCTGTCTCTGAAAGAGTACCCCTGGTTCAGTGTGTGTAGATGAAGAGGGGAGGTGCATCTCTAAAAAATGCACCCACCCAAACATAACACCTTAATTATTTTTCTTAACAAATCTTTATTTTTTTATATTTTCACAACTTGATAAAATTATATCACTCACTGGACAGTTTTAAATAGGAGAAATAATTCATATAGCATATTATTTACTTTATACTTGGTGGTAATTCTAAACTGCACAAAATTGCTTCTGTCATGGCGATAACGATGTGCACCCCTCCCCCAAATTATTTTCTGAATACGCCGCTGCTTAGAAATTTCTACAATTGGCTAGATTTCCTCTAATTTATTTTAGTAATTAGTATTAAATACCAATAATTATACTGTTGGTATTTTGTCGCATTCAAAAATTATTTAACTAAATCGCCGGTAATTGCGAAAAAAACAGTTATCAGAAAAATGAATTTCTTTTTTATTTATCACACTCGACTTGATATCGACATAAATTTGTCCGACTCAGGATTCATATTGGGACCAATTCATACTGACAATTATTTCCTTGTGAAGAACAACAAAGCGTATAATGATTTACTGTAACAATTTCCTCATCTGTAAGAAAATTTCTTTCTTTTTCGGAATAGAATTTCTGCTCAAATTTTTGGTGGATTAATAATAAAAATCGCATCAAAGATTATTTATTTTTCAATGTATCGATGCACATAATTTATACGTAAACGAGAAATTACCGAAAATAAATTGACATAGAACATATTTTAAAAGAATAGTGATGGCGCCATTTTGTTAAGAAGCCATTTCTTTTTCATTTGATTTAATTCTTTCCGTTCACTATGGAGAAACAACGTTTGATATTGCCGTTTCAAACGGCAGAACTTTATATTTTTCAAATATTCTCATTCAGTAGCCAAAATCACTGAATAACATTAAATTTGAGGAACATTCGAGGAAGTTCGATGTCAAAATTTTTTCGATAAAGTATGGAATGTGTTTTTATAACTTTGATCTTAAATATATCTTATCGAAATAAAATAAAAAAAAAGATAAAATCTGTGAATCAATCTACTTTATCAAATATTTTATTAGTTTGTATTCTTGTAAAAAAAAATGTTTGTCTGACTGCTATCCTATGATGAGAACATAATTGAACGGAATAAGTAGGACAGCTACACTCGATCTCGGTTGAGGCGAGTGACGTAACACCTGATTGCTCATTCTTTCACCTCGGAGGTCGACGCCTCTACCCCCAGTTACTTATCCATCAAAACAATTACGGATCAAATCTTTCATTCTTAATTAGTTCTTATCGCCAATTCGGCCACTAGATAATGATGCCCGTTTATTGACCATTTTTCCGCAATCTATTTTTGCTCGACTCAAGATGCTTTGATCATGTCTGAACCACAGTCTGATGACTAGGTAGACACATGAGCTGGCACCCCGCCCTCCATAACCCCTAGTTACTTATCCATCAAAACAATTACGGAATGAGTATTTCTCTCGCCAATTCCTCCACGAGATAATGATGTTTGTTTATTCGTCTTTCCCCCCCCTATCTATTTCTGCCCCACACAAGATCCTTTAATCACAGTCAAAGACCCCCTCGGCATTCTGAGCAACTGTCCGATGACGAGGTCGACACCAGAGTCGGCACCCCTCGCTCCATATCCACGCCACCCCTACCTGAGGACTGAGATTCGACAGATTTAACGTTCAGCAGCTCCTGTATACAACGAGTCTTTATTAGAATCGGGACTCGAGCTCCCAAGCCTTCACCTTTCAGCTGCTGTGGCTGTCAGATGATGATATGTCACCGTAAACTATAATTAAAATATAAATCTTACGGATAAATTCATTAAGCGACCCAGAGGAGAATCATTTTGGCCTCTTACTGGCCTCTACAGCTCAAATATTGCAATCAATAACTCCTAATTTTTTTTAAAAAAAATACACCTTTCTTAGTTTCTATGATAAAGAATTAAATCTCTCTGTTCCTCTTCCGAGAAAAAGCATTGCGATTGAGTCAGTCAATTAGCCTTCGATTCACTTTTTTTCCTGCTGCCCTGCGCGACTTAGGCACCCAGATAATCTGGGCGCGCCCATTTCTGCCAGAACCCTCCTCCCTCTGAATTAATCACAGCAAGCTTTACCTCGCAACAAACAGTAAGAAATTTGCCAGATGTAATATAAAACTTGCTTGCCAGAAATCAACCAACATGCAAATCAAAACACTTTGTAACCGCGTGATTTTTTACTTTTATATCTGTGTCACTTTTCGCGCCTGCTTTCACCAGTAACGAACAAGTTTTATTTTTTTATAACAACGAAAACTTCTTTTTGAGTTCTTGTTAAATCAAGATAAAACTAATAAATTGTGCACTTATTCCCCCTACCGAATAACGTATTACCTCATTTTATATGCAGTCCGAAATCCGAACAATGATTGAAAGAGTAAAGTAATAAAAGAAATTCAAAACAATCATTAGCTACACCATTTTTGACAGAAATTCTTCAGCGTTTGCCTTTCTTGGCATACTTTGAAGAGAAATTGGCGTTACTTTTTGCATTTGTTTCATTGATTTTTCTACTTCGTAGTAAAATGTTTGTATGACATTCAGTTAGCTCTACGATCAAATATGTATCAAGTTATCTCTTACTCTCCGCCATTGAAATTTATTTTCCCTCCTCTCCAAACTAGTCCCAAATATCAATCATCGAAATGTCTATGAATTATATGAATTTTGATGGCTGACTGATGGAGTTATTAAAAAAAAAATCAAACAATTTATGTATAAATTTAACCATTTAAACAGACGTCCTTGATCACTCATACATTGATCTACGTCTTATACTTGTCACTACCGGATCAAGAAATTTTAGTCCGCTTTTTAAATTTCTTGCTCTTAAGTTTAGTGGCAAGTGTCCTTCGAAAATTCCGAACAGGTTTTGCAATTTTTTTTGAAAAAATATAATAACGAATCTCGGTCCATTTGTTATTTAATCACTCTGTTTTCCATTTCCGGAGAGATTTTAATGGAGTTTGTAATTGTGCTTAAAATTGACCATTTTCTTAACTCTCTTTTTATCGAAGGTTTTGTGAATTTTATTACCGGGATGTTTTTTTTAAATGACATTCAGAGGCTCTGTAAACTATGGAAGGAACAATGAAAAAAATAAATGAGAGAGAGAGAGAGACAATCATCAAGCAAAAAATTAAATGAAGAAAGTAAAAATAACTTTATTTCTAACGTATGCTTTCAAAGAGGAACCATTAACTCCAACCATCTCGGAAAGGGATTTGTCTCGCGTTACGCAATTTCCTTAATATTTTCCAAAAGCATTCCCTTTTTAAACATGTGATTTTAAGATAGCATGTGCTTACAGAAGCTGTTTTTACAAAAAATCTATTATCTTTCCTTGCGAACCATCTGGAAAATTAAATGTTAGGGACTTTTGTTCAGCATTTTTTTTGTAATTGTGTGCTTTTTCTGTTTGTACAACGCAATTTTTGTCTTTGTACAATGCGGTGTACATGTTTTCGCATAGTTTCTTTTCACAATTTTTAACAAATAGCAACGGCCTTTTGTGTTTCAGAGATGTCTTTGTTAAATAACATTAATTTATCCCCTCATTAGAATTAAGGTATAAAATTTCAATAATTAACAAAAGGGGATTTCGTTGTTAAATTTAAGTTTCGGTAAAAATTACGAGGATTAGAAGGAACCAACGTGGGAGAGCCGACGCCTATTTTAATGATTGTCTGGGAATTTTCCGGTCTTTAAATTATATTTTAAAATATTTTTAAAACATCGGGGGGGGGAGTAATTCCACAGAAGCCTTCATTATTTTTGGCTCTTTCAGGTGCCCTTTATTGCATTCAAATAAATCAAGTAGTAAAGATTTGAGAACGAAAGTCGAAATTCCATAGGATTAACATTACGAAATCAAAATGGCGGGTAGACGGGAGCCTTAAGGAAGTTGAAAAGGTGGGGGGGGGGAACACAGCACACAAGTTAATGGTTTTTTTAATGACAAAACTGATTTGAAGCTAACAGCGAGGAGAATGGACAGAGTTTAAAAGAAATCAATAAAAATTTTAATATTGGAGGAGAAACATTCGAAAACGATTGTAAAGAATAATCAAAAAGGTTTTCAAAAACAAATTTCCTACGTAACATTGCAATAACGCATAAAGTCCTTTTATGGTTAATAACGTGATAGAATCCAATATCTACAATTTTCAGTAAGATGAAATTCTTATTTTTATCGCAAACACATCAAAACTTTTCGAAAAACTTCTATAAAATGCCATACGCGGCTCATTTTCTTTGCTACATATTTTTCCTCTTTGATTGTCAACAACGATAAAAAAAAAATTTGAATAGCACTTTTAAGAGCGAAATCCATGACCCGAAACATTAAATCCTTACATTTTCTCTCTTTCCCAATTCGGAACAATAGAGAAAATATTATGTTCAACCTTCATCCCGAACTATATATAGTGTTATCCAAAGAGAAACCCTCAACAACAGGATTATAACGGTTTAAAATCTCTAATCGGATCTCGAATGAACGCAGATACTTTTTCTAAAGTTTGCGGAAGAACGTTCTTTTCTTCAGCCTGTGCCCTTGGGGTATATTTTGGGTTGCGGGACCATTTGTCCTTGGAAGGTGCTTGACCGCCACCCACCGATATACCGGTCGTTTGGTAGGGAAAGAAAAGCAATTGCTTTTTTTTCAAGCTGTGCGAATTGGTTTTGGACTTCAAAGCAATTTAGAGAGAATGTGCGAATTCGAACGACTTTATTGCATTTGGAATCGTGAAATGAACTTTTGTGGTTAATGGTTTTATTTCTAGAATTACTTCTTTACATTTTTTTTTTTGCAGGTTTTATTACTTTTAATTGCTAGTCGTTTTATTTATTTATTTACTTTTGTATCGAAAGCACGCTTGTAAGGAACCGAAATGCTTCAAATTAAGCCTACAAATCCTACGATAGTTGTAGAATATTTTGTAAATGATTGTAATGAATTATGCTTCTTTGTATGTAGAAAATATTAATTTATCTTGTCTAACGGAGAAAAGTTTTGTATTCAACTTCTCTCCTGAGTTATTAATTCACAAATTTTTACCCTAATTTTTCAAGATAGACGTTTTAAATATTTCAAGCGCTAAAGCTTTCTTGGCAAAGAAAATAAATTTCTTAAATTACATAGGTGGATCAAACACAAGAGAAACTTTTTTAAAATCTGTAGCCGATTTTTTAAGTGTTTTACCACAAAATAAACATAAGAAGTTACGTAAATGTTTAAAAAATTGTTTCCCTTGTGTTGCTTGTAATGCGACGTTAATAAAACCAAAACCAAAAACCGTTGTTTTCAACTTAATGTTTTTTTTTTTTTCACTTTGTCTTTAGAATCTCTGATACAAAATGGTTCAGTATGGAATGGCATACAGAAAGTGAAACAGATCCACTAAAATCAAAAACTTAGTCATCTGCTTGAAAAATTCTTACGTTTGATACACGGCAATGTGTGCGTTGATTTTCGTCCTGACCGACGTAGCATACTACTCGGTTATTCAAATCCAATTATCCGATTTCAAAATATTCCATATTTTCAAAATAAACGACATAGAATGATAAGTAATACATGAATACAAAGGTAAAATATAGAAGTTTTTTCTTTTTATAAGTATTCGATATAACTTCCTTTAGTTACACGTATAATGTCGGTTCGATAGGTAAATTCCTACCGAACACGTCGTAAAGTGTAAATGATTGTCCATCAGCAGAAATTCATTGTTTAAGTTCACATAAACTTGAAGGCACATGCACTTTGTCTTTCACAAAACCCCATAGGAAGAAATTGCATGGAGGCCATATCTGTTGACAAAAGTGGCCGACTGTATAACATCCACAGTCATCTGATCTCTTGCGACCGATCCAACAGCGAGAGAGCTCCATGAAAGCTTCTAAAACAGATTTCGTGAAATAGCTCACAAAGAACACACGAATGCCACCTACTGTTCACAATATAAAACATCCACAGTTTCTCTTTGTATTCATGTATTACTTAACATTCCACGTCGTTTACTTTGAAAATATGGAATATCTTGAAATTGGTTGATTCATTTTTAATATATATATATATATATATATATGCTTATCGACATGTGGAATTTTTTTATGTGATAAGTCGCCAAATTGGTTCTTGTACCATTTGGAAACCATACGCATTATTTCTGGCATAAATCTATAAAATCTATGAAAAAGGATGCATTTTAGGCATAATTTTTGAAATTGTGTCAAGCAGTCTCAACAAAATTGGAATTTTGTTCTTGATGTGAAAAAATTATTAGGAAATTTCTAGGGTAAATTAAGAAATTATGCTACTATTAAGTCAATTGATTTTTAAATCACTTGTGAGGTATAAAATACGTGTCGAGGTAATAAATAGAGCAAATATTTTAAGACTGTATTTAAACATGTTGAAAATTTGAGTATACAAAAATGCTGAAATACCTTAGTTAACTCTTATGAAGGCAGTTGCAAATACGGATAAATCTTGCTAATTAAAAAAAAAAAAAAAAAAAGGAAAGAAAAATTGATTACATCCCTTTAGCAATACTTTTATTTTTTGTTAGGCATGACAATACGTGTATTTGTAGTAAAGGTAGTCAAAACGGAATTTTTGCCGCTGAGATTTTAAATATAAGGCATTAAAAAATGTTTTTGTTTTCTTTCATATTTTTAATGAACCAGACCAGTGAATTTTTTTTTTCTGCAACTGTAGTCAAATAAAGGAAGACGCTGAAAAAAAAAATTTTTTTCTTAAAGCAAAAATTATTTTTGTAAATACGTAACGTCCCTGTATTCAATGTAATTTCTAATTAAAAAGTTCCAATCGAGTAAAGAATCCCATGGTGTCATTTCCATTGTGTTTCATCGAATTTAGAAGAAAGTTTATCGCCCTTTTGATACATCTTCGTACAGGTCACTTTTTTTTTTGTTGTTGACAGAACCTCTTCACAACTGTCAGCGCCTCAATTGTCAATTTGCTCCTCAAAGTTTTTTGAAACGGCGTCGATCGTTTTTGCTTGATAGGTCATTTTAATAGACGTGGAACTTTATTCGCACATCTAAAAAAACAAGTTTTTGCGTACGTTTTCTTTTGAAAGACGATTTCCAAGTGGTCGGATCCGTGTGAATGGAATGTCACTTTACAAAAGTTTTCGTTTCAAAACAGGCCTCTGTTCACGAATCTAATGTGGAAGTTTGATTTGTGAGATGTCAGCTGAAACAAATGAAAATTACTTCGAAAGAAACTCAACATGTTTCAAAAACCGAAGCTTTTTTTTTTTTCTCTTCTGACCCTCCGTGGACAAGTATCAGTTGCTGTGTGTGACGTAACTGCACGGTGGATCACTTTGCTATTTAAAATGTTAATAGCTTTGTGACGTTCGGCTGTTCGCAGTTTTCTCTTCGATAACCTCGGGGGCTTTTATCGAGTTGAATTGCATAAAATTACAATTTCTTCCTAACCCAAATGAAACGCGATTAGGCAAATGGGATGAAAATAGAAGTGAAGTGAAAAAGATATAAGTATACATAAATGATAAGCAATTAATGGAAAATGAAGAAAGATAGAAGATAAGGACTTGAGGTCAGAGAATTATTATAGCATTCATCTACATAGCTACTGCCAAAGAGAGTTGAGAAATTAAGAAGAAGTGGGGTGGTGAGGCAGATTTCTTGTTTAAGATTGTGAATTAGGTTGGGATTCTAGAGAGAGTGACCTGTAAGATATTCTACAGAGATAATAAACTATCTGTTTTATTCTAGTGTGTCTTCCATTGTAGTTTAGTAGTTTTTGATTAATAAATCAGATTGTGATGTGGCGCAACAGCGGATAAACATCACAACTTCTGTGAGAGGTGTATGTGCTGTATTCAGAATCTGAAAATCAATGCTGGAGATTTTAATGATGGAGAAACTACACAACTGAGTAACGTGTTCAACATTTTCTTCAAAAGCCTGTGAATATTTCATAAAGAAATAATACAAACTGACAATTTTCGAGGGAGCAAGCTTTTGATATACAAACATTGTCCAACTGTTCGTAGAATATAAATATGATGACTTTAATTTTAAGATGAATGTCTGATTGCAATGAATACAAACGTAAGTATAAAAGTTAAAGGAATATTTTAAGCAAAATGTGTCATAAAGCACGGGTATGTGATATTAGTACATCAAGAAAATCGGTTTCAAAAAGTTATATTATTAATATTGGTTATCTTAAGCCTTGTTGAATTATATAAATTTAAGAAAAGAGAAAAATATTTTTATGAACACAGAGCCTTTCATTTTGCTTTCATTAAAATGTATTCCATATGTAATATATTAATTAATTATAATTGTGTTTCTTTAGAAAATGTTTAATTTGTAAAAAATTTTGTGTCATATGTAGATTAGAACCTCTACATATATGTGCGTAGATTTTAAAGCCAGTTTTATTTTTTGTTTTGAAAAAAAATCGAGTTTGTAATAACGAAATGAAAAGGCTATAAAAAATTTTCGATTGTTCTATTGAGAACGGATTTATTTTCTTAAGATAATGACTTAAAAGTCTGAGATTTATAAACGAAGAGAAAAACTACTGAAATAACAACGAATTAGTTCCGTTTGCGAAATAGAAACCAATCGACCATTGGAATTCTAGCCCCACCCCCCTTTTTTTGCCGTAATAAACTAAAACATTAAAATAAAACTATGCATTTCAGATAGAATTGCTCATTAAAATATTTTCTTTCTATTTTTTCCTCTTTTTTTTCAGTGGACATAATTTTTTCTACTTGTAATATCTACAATTTAAAAAAAAAAAAATGCGAGTTAAACAATGCGTAATGACATAAATGTCCAGAAAAATAAAGATTCCGTCTCTGTGTACATTTTGCAACTGCTGAATAAAATGGAACTCAATTTAAAAGAAAAAATTAAGGGAATGAAATGATCATTTCCATTTTTGGTTTCTTTTATTCCAAAAGTTTGTTTGTCCTTCACATTTTCCAACGCCTTGTTTATTTATTTTTTCCTTTCCTCGTTCTAGATGCTTCTAACTAGATGCTTCTAATAATTTTTTTCTTGCAATAATTTTTCTAAATAATTTTCAGTTGGGTCGTCTTGAGAGAGAATGAATTCTTAAAAAAACTCATTGTCATTTAATTTCCGTTTATTTGCGTTCAGAAAGTTAGTCAGTCGTTTCACGTGGAATTTCACCATTTTAAAATTATTATTATTGTCTTTTGTCATTGTTCCCCGGTCGTAATCCTATCGAAAGTGAAAAAAACCCTGGATAATAGATATTTTGAGAACCATTTCACGAAAAAGAAAACGGTGGATTTTCTCATCTTAATTTTTAGATAAAAGATCGAGATATTAGTGGAAAAACGTGCCATATTATCAATATTTTTTTTTTTACCAAAATAATATTCCTTCATATAATTTTTGCCATTAAATTCCAAGAAAGTGCCAAGAAACGGCAATAAAATCTAAGATTAAGGTTTCTGAATAGGATTCGGATTTTAAAATATAAATCGAAGATTCCTAATTTGTGAAAAATGAATCGGATGATTTTTCCATTTCTGAAAAATGCTTTCCTATGGTTTCGACCAAATCATCTTTTCTTCGATATATATATATATATATAGTTTTTTATTTTTCAGCATTTTGATTTTTGCTATTGAGTATTTAAAGATTTGATCTTTTTTTTTGGTGTTTTTCTTTTTTAATCTTTTAGTTTTTCATCTTTGCTGTTGGTTTTTTAAAGATTTTTTTTCATCTTTTTTTGGTGTTTTTCTTTGGATTTAAATTGTCAAAATTAGCTCAATTTTTAATTTTTTGTGAAAAACCACTTTTTAATAATATATTTGGTTAATGGGGATAGTTAGACTTATAATTCTAGAATAATCCAACGTAATACTCTAAAGGCTAGTACAACATTAAATTTCTTTTTTTTTATATATTTTTCAAAATTTTTAGGTTTTTAGGAATTTTTCAAATTTCTTGACATTTTTTTTAAACTCTTATGATTAATTATATATATATATATATATATATATATATATATATATAAAGAGGTTTTTCATTTGTACAAAGGGGAGAGATTGAATAAATTCCAAGAAAGTGCGTTTCGGTATTGAGCGGTATATGCAAGAGAACCGCTTTCCTTAATAAATACTTGTTTGTTCCTATAATGATGCGAATAAGTCCATTTTCAACAGGGAATAGATATACGAGAGTCCATCGAAAAGGAATGTCTCCCATAACGTTTTTATTTGCTGCCCGTTTTCCTGAATTCTCTTTATATCTAATAACTACACGTTCCCTTTTTGTAATGCCCTATTCACTTTTTAATATAGTCCTCATCTCTTTTAACGCACTTCCGCCAACACGTGACTAATCAGGCAAACCGGCGCAGAAGAATTTCGGTGGTTGTTGTCAACACCAGGCTTTAATGGCTCCTGTCACTTCGTCATCAGAACGAAAGTAATGGTCCTTAACGTACTCTTTCATCTGTGGTCAGAAGTAAAAGATACAAGGGACAATGACGCCTCTCTGCTTCTTACCCTAGGAAGATGAAGGTCGTCATTTTTCAATTCTCAGCTCATAAAAAGCGCCTGAAAACAAAAAAAAAAATAATAATAATAAAATAAAATAGTGGGCACCTGTAGTTATAAGTTTTGAGTATCGGGTGGCAAATAAAAATAAATTATGGTCATTTTCTAATCAAGCTTCGTACATTGGTTAACTTAATATATTCACTGACGCGTTTTTTTTTCCTTTTTATTTTTGTAAGCGTTTTTGGCAACATGTTAACTTTTATCGTAAAGACTTCGTGACATTTAGCAATTCAAAACAAAGTAATTTTTGTTTTATCACTTCTAAAGCGCTCAGCTGTGAAATCAACGCATCATTATTTTCTCTCGATTTAACATATGACGTTTTATTTAAAATTTTCAAAATGATGTTATGGTTTAGGCGGTAAATGGGTTTCGATCATTTTGAATTCTTAATGTTATGTTCATCCTGTGAAATTTCAAATTCTACCTCCTCAAAACTAAATTGTATTTATTTTCTGCGGAGTTTTTTTTTCTCTGATTTTTGAAAACATTTTTATGTCTATCTTAAACATTCGATTGTGGAGTTTTTAGATCTCTGAAACAATTGCTTCATTTTTTTTTTTTTTTTTTTGGGGGGGGGGGGGGGGGGTGAGGAACACATAACTCCACTTAAACCTTGACAACTTTTTTTTCTTCTCTTGGTCGCACATTATTACAATCAAATAAACATACTCCAGTCTTGAGGAGGTAAGTCCATAAGAATAACATTACGTTTGCTAATCCAAAATAGTTGGAAGACTTGAACCTTAAGTCTACCCGGCCCTTTTGATTTCGTGGAGGTAATGTTTATCTTTTGGAATAGCTACTGCCATCCTCAAATCTTTACTATTTTATCTATTTGAAAGCAATAAAATGCATCTGAAAAAGCAGAAAATAAGGAAGGTTTCTGCGCGATTACATTTTCTCTCCGATATTTGAAAATATTTCAGAATATTTTTTAAAACCAAAAAAAATCTACAAATGATTCATTAAAATAGAGGAGAATATTTTTTCAAAAAATCGGCCGGAAAAGGTAACTATGCCGAAATCTTGATGATGTATTTGCTCTTTCGGATGCACTTTATCATTGAAATAGGTAAAATAGTTCAGATTTCAGGATGGTAATAGAAATTCCATAGGATTAACATTACCTCCACGAAATCAAAATGGCCGGTAGACGGGAGTCTTAATAAACTTTACTGTTCACAAAGCTAAAATAGGCTGAGGACCTTATTATCGAACGAAATGAGACCTCAAAAAACTCGAAACATCCGAAAAAACCTATTGGACCGGCCATGAATTCTTATAATTTTTTCGCGGATCAACGTAATAATCTAAATATGGAAGACAAATTATAAAATATCTCATTAGTATTTCGTTCAGTGTCAAAAAATTCCAAACTAACCGAGGAATTAACTGTGACAGTCGGGAATTTCTCGCATCATTTGCTGGGTTCACAAGAGGTTCTGTTTTCTCGTCGGCCCCGGGTGGGCGCAGCTGACCTTCTGCGCGACGCACCTCAACGGTCGATTGATTCAGCCGATCCAGCAGGTTGAATGCCCTCCGTTCGACCTTGCCTTTCAGAACGCAGGGGGAGAGAAGATGAAGCTGGAGGTCAACCTTCGCGATGCTCTTCTCTCTCCGGGAGGAAACATCGATCAGAATTTGAGAAACAGATCACCGAAAGACTCTTGAAGAATCTCGAATGAATCGTGCCATTCTATGGCATGGGTTACAGAGTTCGTTCTCTTTATAAGATTTCGCCATTTTTTCATATTTCGCTCTTGGTTTTGATTTTTTTTAAATATGCCTGAAATTTATTTTTCTTCAGAAAATGATTTATTGCATTTTCCTCGCAGACACAGTACGTTGCTCTTTCAATAAATGCTGTTGTCCACTAATGGGCCTATATTTTATGTTTTGACTGAGACTGTTACATTAATCGTGACGTCATTTTTAGTCTCTCTATACAATTCCTCTATCAAATGTTAAAATATTTCGGTTCGATTTTCACCCTCCGTGTGGGCGGGCCTGATGCACGTGAAATCTGTCGAGGCTCAAAGTCCTACCGTTGGCGTGGTGTGAAAGCTAAGAGAGAGTTTAAACCACTCTAAAACACGTGCACGCGATAAACATTCATTACCATACACTTCTTTCAATAAATTATAAGTTTCAGTAGCGGTTTTTCCCCAAGTAGTTTCGTGTAAATTTCACAACAATTCGTTCCTTACTTTTAATTTTTTCGGCGAAACAAAAAATAACTCTGATGCAAATGAAAGCTTCGGGCGTACGGATTGATGTACAGAAACGAGAGGCACTGCATTCAAAAGGGAAGCCTTCACGCAAAACAGCTGGCGTTTGGCGCATGGGTATCTCTTCTGCAGCAGCGTCAGTCTCGTTTTCTAATAACCACATCTCGTACATACAAAATCTTAAGTCAGGATGAAATATTCAGATTGAAATTTCCTCATACGGCGCATCTATAGGTCCAGTTGAGATTAAAGTGAATATTCTATTCGAAGATTCGAACGAACCTTCCAACAAACCCATCACGCACATGAAATCGGGTGGGATTCAGAATCCTCATGTGGGAAGGAGTGGAAGTTAGGAGAGGGTGTGGAAACTCAGATGTCGTCCTCATCCCTTGACCGTGATGTCCGTCATCTGTAGACCTCGTGTTGTTCTTCAGAGCAAAGTCAATAAGCAATCCGTCAATTAGTTAGTCACGTTCTCTACGTACTTCTATCATTTGGTTGCCTTCCAAAGCCTTTCACCTACAAACAGAAAAGTTGCTGTGATTTGCAGCGCCGGTGTACAACTGAAAATTCCGTCATCTCTCCTATTTGTCAAAACGCAGCGGGCAAGGGAAAAATTTTTTTTAAAATAATAGTATTTTAATAAAAAAAAAATTTTTTTATCTGAAACAATTTTAAATTTTTAATTTTTAATGCGTTTCAATGGGTATATTTCCAACGTTTCGCTAAATTTATGAAGCTGAAACGAAGTAATTAAGACAACAATGACTGATTGAAAATATAATTACTCTAAAATATTATTCAAATATAGCATTGCAAAATAAACATTACTTTGGATATAATAGTATAATAATTTGAATATATACAGTTAAAGGAACGAAAAAAAAAGTAGTTTGTTGTACAAGGGTCGTTCAATAAGTTCTTAGAAAACCCAAGAGATGGCGCTCGTAGCATCAAAAATGGTTGTATTTAGTAAACATCATGACTCACTAGACAACAGTCTGATTCTCTGAGTCTGATCTTTGATCTTCTCAGCTGTTTGATTCTCAGAGCCTCAATTACTCGTATTCCTGATCATGACGCCTTCTGCACCGAAAAGCTTTAAAGCTTTGTTCTCACATTTTAAAGCGCTCAGTTGAACCGAAATTTTCTATACACGGTTGTTTTGGATGACAATATCATAATTTAATCATAATTTTAAAAAAATTAATTGATAAAAACTAATTATTTAAAGAATTAACTTGTACGCCAAGTTTCTCGCCCAGTCGCCAAATCCGTCTTTTAATAATGTATCGTTTGCTTTAATTTTAATTACATGTGGCTTATTGGATTAATGTTATGCTCAACTGAGCTAAGAAATGTTACGCTTTCTTATTTTGGTTGATGAATTTAAAAAACGGCGAATAATAAAATAAATTATTAAAACTAATGTTTGAATAAAATCAATTTGACTCGACGTTCCCTTTTGCTCTTAAAATTTAAGGTTTAAAAAAATTATGTTGCGCAAAGTGTGAAGTTTGTAAGAAAACCCACGTTCAAAAAACTCGTTTTTTTACCGGTGTTTGCGTCGTATTGGCAATGACGACTTTCCCAGAAATGCTAACTAGGAGTACAGACTTTCCATTATCTGTTTTTTTTTTTTTTAAACGGATTCTCCTCCTGAGCGAAAATTACCGCCTTTTACAAATAAAGCATTGGGTGATAATAGAGGTGAGAACGACTGCGCGGGCGCATATATCATCGCAAAAGATCCCCCCCTAATAGATTTTTATTACCTCCCAGATGAGATTTCGGATGATTATCATTTGGGGGAAAAGACGCAACAATTAACGGCCGGCATTCATAAGGCGCCGAATGGAGAGAGATAAAAAAAAAGAATCTTCGTGACGATGGGAACCATTTTGAAGAAACAAATTTCAGAACGAAAAGACCTCGTGACCTCCCTCCACTCGTGATGAAATGCGAGGTCACGTTCGGAAATCGTGGCCGATTCCAGCCGCGAAAGCTAGTAGCCGTGGCGATGGATAATAGCTGACGACTTTCTGATCTTTGGTAAAGGAGAAAAAAATTTTATGACACTTTCGCATGCGTTTTTATATCCATGATACCGAAATTAAGATTGCGTTTAATATTACGTGAAAATGTACGACCTTGAACACAAGGAGGAATTATGGGTAGGGTGCAAGAAAAAAACCGGGGAAGTCCAGAACCACAAATTATTGAGGAGAGGGTGATGAGAGAGAAGAAGACGCTAGGGAATGATGTTGTCTTTTCCTCCCATTTGCCACGAAAGATAGGACCGGTGTTTTATCCGTGCGAGCCATCGGAACTGTTATATTCGCCAATTTTTTTTGTTCCACATGCCTGCTAGCCTCAGTGTGGTACATTTGAAACTTACATACGAGAGTCGTTCTATAGTCTTTAGAAATTCCAAGAGAGGGTGCTCGTAGCGTCGAAAATGCTTTGTTTTTAGCCAGCATCACTAAACAGTACTCGTATTCGTGATCGTGACGCCTTTCGCACCTCAAACATTCTTCGTCATCACTTTTCCGGCAGATAAGATCGTCCTTGTCTTCTTTGGAACAGATTCACTAGAAGCAATCCAACGTTTTGATTGTTGTTCGGTTTCCGGTGCATAAAGATGAATCCAGGTCTCACCGACGGTGACAACTCGACGCGGAAGCGATCAAAGGAATCAATGTCTCATTTGTTTCGGCTCCGCATAACAGATGGCAGCACCCAATGGCAACAACAATTTACTTCAATGATGTCATCTGTCTTCAAATACAAATACTTTTTGAACCACTCTCGTATATAACACATCAATCAATAACTCCCGAGACTAACCCAGAGATGGCGCTCGTAGTAAACCAGTAACCAGGTCTTTCTAGAGTACGAACCTTTGCTCGAAACGTGTCAAAATTTTAAGTCGATCGGACCAGAAACAGCTGAGTTATCGAGGTTGGAGTAAAGTCGTTTTGTAGTTTGTTTAAAAAATGGAAAAAACCGAGTTTCGTGTTCCGATAAAACATTGTTTTTTAATGGGTAAAAACACCGTGCAAGCGAAACAGTGGATTGAAAAATGTTACCCGGACTCTTGTCCATCGAAAGCAACGATTTGTCGGTGGTTTGCCGAGTTTAAACGTGGTCGTACCGACACAAATGACGCGGAACGCTCGGGTAGACCTGTGGAAGCCGTTACACCGGAAAATGTGAGTGAAGTGACAAAAATTATAATGAAAGATCGTAAAGTGAAGCTCCGTGAGATGGCTGAGATGACACAGATATCCTATGGAAGTGTATTTACTATCCTTCATGAAAAATTGAGCATGAAAAAGGTTTTTTCCAAGTGGGTGCCGCGATTGCTTTCGATGGAACAAAAACAGCAACGAGTCGATGATTCAGAAAGCTGTTTATCGCTATTTACTCGCAACAAAAAAAATTTCATGCGGGAAAAAAAAAAAAGATTTGGAAAAGCGTTGGAACGATTGTATCACCCTAAAAGGTGATTAACAAAAGGTGTTATGTTGATGAATAAAAAGAAATTTTCCAAAAAAAATGTTGTTTTCAATGTTAGTCTCGGGAGTTATTGATTGATGTGTTATTCTTCTCGAGTAACAGGTGGCCGCGGAAGCTTAGTGCTCATGGTCACGACCGGCGTCGATCCCGTCGAGTCATGGGTTCGAGTCTTGATGCCACTGAAGACTCACCGTGTTGCGGGGCTGATGCACATTAAATCTGGTCGAGGTCCTGAGTCCTCTCGATGGTGTAGTGTGGAAGTTTTGAGTGGAGAATGCCAGCTGCGGTGTCGTCCTCGTCACTTGACCTTGACGAGGTGCGTTGCCAATAGTCCTCGCATTGTTCTCAGTGTGACGTCAATCACACATCACGCACACCTCGTAGAGACGTAGCTGGGACATCAGTGGAGATCTGTCCCCAGGCAGCCTTGTTGAGTAAAAATCGCCTGTCGTCGCATGCCTTCATGGGACTGTCTTTTATCAGCTTAGGGGGATGCCAGTGCCATCTGGTTCGCGCCAATCGGAGCAATTGTACTTCCTTTCATACAACCCAAGTAAATAATTATCACTAGCCTTACGATTAGATGGTATGTTTATATCTCGAGTCCTGCGAAGTCTCCAATTATGCCTGAATTTCGTCAATGGACACGGAAACATTCGAAAAGCTCCTGTCATTGTTGAGAACTCGCGTAATCTTCGATGTCAAAGGGGCTGTTGCGAGAGAGTCCTTCAAAAGATTCTTTGTCTCTCGCAACACGGGTTAAAGCCATCGTGTCGAGGTTGTATGCGAATGGATTGTTGCACGAGAGCTCGTTACTTAAGGGCACATTCATATCCTCATCAAATCCTTCTGCAGTCCTTGTTTTCCAGGCATCATCGGGAACCGATTTGACCCCGAGGTCTTTCCGAGTCGTTTGTGTGATTGCCGCATTGTTGCCTTTCTGTGTTCACTGCTACTAATGTTTTAACCCGCCCCCCCCCCCGGGGGGGGGCAATTGTCGTTGGTAGAGTGCAGTTGCAGAAGACAATACGTAATGAGTTGTGAATCAAACGCAGATTAAAATGGTCATTTTTTAAATTCTTTTTCCTGTTTTTATCGTAACCACGTCTTTTGATTCGATTTAAAGGGTACGCCAAAAATGATGGGGGGGGATCAAAAATAAAGGGGAAAAAATCATTTTTTTTTTATATTTATTTATTTAAATTTTTTCTTAGTAATATTCTTTAAATTATTATCTTTCGAGCGACGTATTACTTTTGCGTGTATGTAAATAAATTTTTCGACATGATATCTTGGTTTTCGCTCGAGTTAATCCTAATTACGTTTTATGTTAATAATCTCATAATTTGTGTTCTCATTCATTACATATTTAAATGCAAATACAATATTTTGATATTACATGAAACAAAAAATATATGGCTTTATTTTTTATCAATATATATAAATACATTTTTTACATTTTCCTTCATTCTTTTCGGTCAGGTGCTATTTATACTCTTAAAAAAGGTGATGAATTAACAAAAACAATTGCTGAAATTATATGAAGATGCAATTATTCCTAAAAGAAACGTACAGCTAAAGTTTTAAAACTGCATTTTAAGTTAATTGAAATATACAACTATTCTTCCTAGAATTATTAACTTTAAATTTCCTTTTCTCAGTTTGTGTTTTTTCAATACATCAGTGCATTCAAAAATGATAATT
>BMAW01114305.1:154661-174647 GCA_019974015.1 Nephila pilipes
CAGACCACTTAACAAGTCTCTTTGAAATAATTTTTTAATACTTTCCTTTTTTTCCTTTATAAAGTTTAGCTGAAATGTCGAAACGTTTCGAAAAGTAGATAAAAATTTTAATTAATTTTTTATTTAATTTTTAATGCGTCGTTTAATAATTTATCGTTTGCTTTAATTTTAATGACATTCAGCTTAAATCTATTCAATTTAATAACACGATTTATTGTTCGCTTTGATTTTAATTACGTGTAACTTAATTGATTAACATGATGCTTTATGGAGCTAACAATTTTGACACGTATTTATTTTAGACGATACATTTAATAAACGTTAAATAATAAAATAAATTATTAAAACTAATAAAAAAAATTCAATTTGACTCGACGTTCCGTTTTTCTCTTAAAATGTAAGATGTAAAAAAATTATGTGACGCAAAGTGTGAAATTTGAAAGAAAACCTACTTTTAAAAAACTCGTTTCTGACCGGTGTTATTTGCATTGAAGTAGACATATTTCGAGATAAAAACCAACGTTTTTATATAGTGGCAAAGTTTATTAAAGAAAATTATTGAAATAGTAGTTAAAACTGGTCGCAAATATCTAAATGTTGCATTGTTAGGCGAGTAAGAACGGTTCCCAAAATTTCAGAGCTCTAGCTTGATGGGAAGTTGGTTAAATTAATGATAGAAAATTTGATGACACACAGACAGACACACACACCAAATGAAATGCATAAAAACGTTAAAACTAACTAAAATTAATTAATTCATCCGGTAAATTAAATAGTTAGAATGCAGTTTAACCCAACCACCCTTGGCGACAAGATTTATTTGGCGGTATTTTGCTAAATGTGGCTACCCTGGTCCGTTTTACGGACTTAACGTTCAGCCAAAAAAAATCGCCAAGTTTGGTGCCAATTTTTGAAATTGCGTCAAGTGGTTGGACTAAACTGCATTATTAAAGAAAATATTAGTTAAAACTTGTCGCTAATGTCTAAATATTGCATTGTTAGGCGAGTGAGAACGATTCCCAAAGTTTCAGAGCTCTAGCTTGATGGGAAGTTTGGTTAAATTAACGATCGAAAATTTGATGACACACACACACACTAAGTGAAATACATAAAAACGTTTTAAAAATAGAATAGATTTGAGCACGGTAGTATGGATTGCATAGGATTAACATTACGATAACGTAGGCGGGAGGCATGAGGCAAAAATTGTGCAACAAACCATGCAATCCACGTGATAACGACCTAATGATGACGAACATCGATTGAATTTTTGTCTCTACAGGCTGGAGGCTGTACTGACAATTTACTGCGTGTTTGGCAAGAACTTACATACCATCTTGGCATTATACGTGTAGCTAAAAGAAATTATATGGAACACTTGTAAAAAGTTTTCCTTTTGTATTCATGAATTACTTATCTTTCTGTGTCACTTATTTATGAAAATATAGCATTTTGAAATCGGCTGATTATTTTCGTCTCTAACGTTTATCTTTCCGTTTTTTCTCTTTCTCCAGTTGGCAACAAGCTGTCCGATGTGGACATCGTTTGCAACAGCAACAACATCGAAGTGACCATCTCGACGACTGGAGACGACTTCAGCGGCATGGTCTATCCCAAGGGACTGTCAGAGAACTCGACCTGCCTGGCCGAGTACGAGCGCGCGGGCAACAAGATCACCTACAGACTGCCCCTGAGGTCTTGTAACACCATGAGCCATGACGTCGTAAGTTTCCTTTTCCTAGATCGTCTTTATACCCGAGGCTTGATGGCAAAGTAGTGCCTCTGTAACCGTAACTGTTTTGTTTCCCTATCGTTGTTGTATCTGAGCTCTATGTAATGCACCATCCCTTGTGCCAAATCCGATGTGTGATCTGAGTCGTCCCGCGAAGCATTCTGGAGGTTGTTTTCGATATTAGGATTTAATTGCAGCTTTCAGCTCATCTTCCGAACGAAAGTTTTGTCCCTTGTGGTGCCCTCCCATCTTTGGGAAGGGGTGAAAGTTATAAAGTGCAATGATTTTTCGCTGTTTCCACATTACTTGCATGCTTGTCTCCGTCCTCAATATATTTGTTGACAATATTGACACGCAAAAGTAAAAAAAAAAAAAAAAAAATGTGTGACGTGGTTCCTTCATTATTTAATTCTATTGCAATCTTTTAGTCTAATTAAATAATGAATAGTCACAAAACTCCAATTGGAGATATGTAAGAGCAGGACAAAATATTTTAACAACCAGAGAATAAATAAGGTCTCTCTCTCTATAACCCGTCTCATCTCAATGAATCTTAGTTTATATTCTATTAATTAATGGGTTTTTTTCAACTCACATTGTAACTTTGTTTGGGTTAAAACTTTAAAAGCTTTTTTCTCCCATTTTAAAGCGCTCGATTGAGCAAATCGAAATATTCTATACACGATTGTTTTGGATGACAATACTACAACTTAATTACAATTAATTGATTAAAACTAATTATTTAAAGAATTAAATTTTACACCACTTTCCTCGCCAAGTTACCAAATCCGTCGTTTACGCGTATTTATTTTATATGATACATTTAATCAACGTCAAATAATAAAGTAAATTATTAAAACTAATCATTGAATAAATTCAAATCGATTCAACTCTCCCTGTTGCTATTAAAATGTAAGGTGTAAAAAACTTTTGTGGCACAAAGTGTGAAAGGAAACCCATGTTCAAAAGACTCGTTTTTCACCGGTGTTATTTAAGTTGTAGTATCTGAAAACATTTGAAAACTTCTACTGTTTTTATTGGTACGGAATATTGTTTAATTATCTATTCTCTGTGTGTTGTTTTGATTTCTTAGGGACAATGTTAATTTGCATTTATTTTTGATTTTCAAAACTTAATTGAAAAATTATGAGCTCATACGTGTCTTTTAAGATTAATGAGCAAACTTCCCTCTTTTTTTTTCATGCAATCCTTATCTCTTAAACATGGTTTTGGAACGATTTTTCGAAGAACTATCTACCACGCGAATCAAGCGTGTTGTTAATTCGTAATCTAACTGTAAAAAGATTTAAAATTAATAAAAATACCTCCTTGTCGTTTCTGAAAAGGAAACTGTTGCAGAAATTACCGAATCACAGTTTTTCTTCATCCAAGCAACATTGTCAGAACATTCTGTTTTAAGCCGGAAAAGTGAGGCCATTCGATGGAGGAAGTTTGAAAGCAAAGACAATAAGAAAAAAGTGTTGACCCTGTTTTCCGTGAGTCGGACACTAGATTGAATCTTTTGACAAAAACCTGCGGAATTTTAGTCACGGCAAAAAAGGATTACACATCCATATTTTAAATTTTAATAACATTTTATTAGTTGCAAACGAGAGGAAAATTCTTCAAGGGCCAATACATCACGCTGTATTCACTTCAAATTCAACTTTCAAACAGTCTACTTTTTTTTTGTTGCGCTATTTCACTCCTTTTCAAGAGAAAATGATTTTGTTTTGTTCATATTTCACTCGGATTTCAAACAGCAGATGTCAGGTAGCCTTGTGCGAGATATCATGACTTTTTTTTTTTATCAGAAATTCAGAATTGGTTTTATGGAGAGGAGATTTGAACCACCTCAAATAACTCGTCGGAAATGGGAAATGCTTCAAATTTGTTGTTGATTCCTAGAATTACGGGCTTTTCTCATAGTTTTAACGCTAAAAGAAATAAATTACCAAACATGAATAAAAACAACTTTGTATGTTATTTTCTTTTCATAAGATTTGAAGTATTTTTCAATAAATCAGGCACTAAAAATTCCTGATTTAAAATACGTTTGTAAACAAAAATGTGTGAAGTCATTAACCTGTTTTAACTTGCAATGAATATTTTTGGGGAAAAAAAAAGAAAAGAAAAAAAGGTCGTTACTTCCGCAAAACCATTGGGAACTACCCACTAAAAACCTTCGCAATTCTCATTACCACTGCATAAAACTGTAACTATTGTCAGTGGATCGAATGAAAAACTAAATTCTGATATTAATATATTAAATGACGAACTTAATTAACAGCTAATTAATTAAGTTAGGTTATTAATTCGAAAGACAGGTTTTTGATGCACTATCATGCACCGGAAATCAAACAAGAACCAACTCGTTGGGTTGCTTCCGGGGAATCAGCTCTAAAGAAGGCGAGGGTGGTCTCTTCGGCCGGAAAAGTTATGACGGTGAACTTTTGAAGTGAGAAAGACGTCATGATTATGAATACGAGAAACTGAGGTTTCGACAGCTGTCAAGATAGGTCATGAAGCTAACAAAAAACAAATCATTTTCGATGCTAAGAACGCCATCTCTTGGATTTTCAAAGAACTTATTGAAGGACCCTCATATTGTTTCATAAACGTCTGCTAAAATATTCCATGTTATTGGTGGGGAAAACGAAACGTCGATTCAACACGACTAGTCATAGGTTCATTAGCGATTGTTGTGGTCCCTTATCAATAATTATGCATAGTTAGAAGTTTTAAAAATTTAGGAAGGATTGGATTAACGTCGCACTAGAAGCAACACGAGAGCTATTGGTGACGGACTTTGGCATTTTGAACTTCGGTTAAGTGACGAGGACGACATCTAAGCTGGCTCCTCTCTTTCCTATCTTCCATACCTCACCAACGGGAGGACTTTGAGCCTCGACAGATTTAACATGCATCAGCCCCGGTTACATGGCAGGTCCTTAGTGGCTCGAAACCACGACTCGACTATAATCGCCTGTCACGATTCCGAAGCCATTACCACTAGGCTACCACGGCCTTAAAATTTAAAAAGTGATATTTTTAGTAACTGTTGTAGTTGCTGAACCGCAACGGTATTCGTTGTGGTCAGCGAGTTTGATATGTTTTATGTATAATATGATTTCTCGTTTTGAAACTGTAACTGACACTGCATCAAACAGTGACTTAAACAATGTTTTTGTTTCAGAAAGAGGGCGTGGAGTACTTCAACACGGTGGTGATTCAGCCCCACTCGAAACTCGTGACCAGCCTGGGCAGAGGATTCCACGTGAGGTGTCGGTACCAGACCAAAAACAACAAGACAGTGGGCTCCGACGCTACCAACAAGTAAGTGTTGATAATTTTTTTCGAATGCGGGTGTCCGATTAACAATTGTATTGTTTATCCATCTACATTGTTTATCCATCTTCTCTACAAGAATTTCTGAGCTTTCAGAATATTCTCTACATTCCCAGAGCATTATTTGAGAATATTCTTATGCAATATATAAACCCATGTGTTCCAACCTAAGTGTAGCTACTATTGTGTGTTCGATTCAATCTGCTCCAATATCTACGTGACAATATTAATTACGAAAATAAGGGAGGGGGGATTGACTTCTCAATTTCATTCGCATGCTTTATAAAATTCCGATAACCGATGGAACTAATTTTTTTTTTTAATAAATGTGGGAACCCAAAGAATGGCTCCTGAAAAATTTGTTTTATTTTAATTTGAATCAAAAATTCATCATATGCATTTATTGAAGAATTTGTGTAATTATATGATTTTACGTGATCTAGTTTCAATTATGAATCGCTTACGCAAATAAATAAATAAAATAAAAAGTTAAAAAAAAAAAATTAAAAAGTTCTAGGCAAAGTTTTGAAAAGGGCAGATTTAGCCACCCGAGGTGCGCTTTTTTATAATTATCATTAAATTACTCCATTAAATATAAGAATTAAAGTGAAGGATGAAATATCGAGGAATGGACAATCGTTTAACTTTTCCGATATTAAAATGAAAACAAACGATAAATTATTAAATTGAATATTATATCGGCTACATGTAATTAAAATGAAAACAAACCATAAAAATTTTTTAAGTGATCTGGTACGCTTCAATTGATCCAACTAAACCAATAGCCCCTTGGGTGGCTATTAAAAGTGTGAAACGTCTACACTTTTTTTCGGTCTCATATATAAGTAGTTATAAAACTTAATATATCGGTCATTATCTAGATGTCTTAGTTAAAAAAGCTTTTATAAATTATATATTGTTTTGCATTAAAAAAAAATTATACTATATAGTCCATTTTTAAACAAAAACTTGATTCAAATTTTTTTTTAAAACTCATTCCTTACATACATGTGTCATTCCTATGAAAGCCTCTTTCGCAGACAAAGCGGTTGTACTGCATACACTTCAATGCGCGTTCGATTCCGCCTTTGAAATGTTCTAAGCTCTACATCCCGAGAACTATAATCCACGCAAAGACTGTTTCGAGACTTCAGGTAATTGCACACCTGGACCGAAATTCCTCTTTTCTCGGGGGTAGAAGCCTACATGGCAGTTGTGGGAGTTTAATTGCGCCTGTTTTTTCCCTAAAGGGGTGTCATTTATTTCCACAAAGGAAAGAAAGAACGAAATTAAATATCATAGGCCTTCCTAGACTTCTCATGAATTCAGAGGAGTTTCGTCACGTTTTTCAACACCTGCCATGACTCACAGCATGGATTGGAAGATGTGCCAGTTTCCACCCCCATATCCTTTCTCTTGCAAAATGGTACAAAAACAGCGCAGTAAGTAAATTATGAAATATAATTTAATTAAATGTATAACAAAGAAATAAAATAGATGAAAGATATTGTATTAAAACAATATTAAAATATAATATAAATGAAGATATTTAACTTAAATGAACTTCAGATTTATTTCTCGAGGGAAAAAAAATTCATACATTGGTGAATGTACGTAATATGGATATTTTTCAGTAGACTTAATGTCTTGTAAATATTTTTTTTATCAAAAGGAAAGAATAATTATAAAAAAATAAAATAAAATAAGCACAAAGTAATGACAGTGTCTTGTAATATTACCCCATCTGTGGTAATCTTACAAGAAACTCGTTGTAACCGCAGAAATTTATAATATTATGTGGGAATTGAAGACAATGAGATGGCGGATCAATTGGCCAAGGAGGCAAGGTCGCCGAATGTGAGAACTTTCAACCAAAAAAAAAAAAGTTGCAACCCTCTTTGACGCATATACAAATGTGATTGCAAAATAAAACTGAGGAATCCGGCCATTAAAAATAGACTTCAGATATGCAATATTAACGAGACCTCAAAGGCAATTAATAAGCTGGGAAGATATCCTTTCAGAGATATGAAAATTATTAATGAGAAAGGATGGACATATATTGGCTGCAGATATTTCCCAGATGCTGAACTATGGCTAAGAAACAGTTTGAAATGTTCCGCTATTTTAAGGGCGTGGCAGTCATGAACGAATCTGCCGATGAAAAATGTCTGCCAACAAATCGTACACATAGCAAAAACGTTCTTTTAACCCATGGCTTGGTACTTGTCTGTTATAGCGGCGCCCATCAAATTACGATTACGCCAAGACGTCGCCAAACTCGTGAAACCTATCTTTTGATGCAACCCTACTTGGCGATATTTCTTAGCCGCTTGGCGATTAATAATCGGACTTCGCTATAATAGACAAATACCCATGATTTTCTAAGGACACTACAAAAATCGCTTTCTTGATTTCATTCTTTTTCATATTTGTTAATTTTAATCTTCGTTTATTGATTTCGCAGCAACATCGGCACGACCCCTTCGAAGGAGCTTGCCCCGATGCCCACCTGCGCCATGCACATCTACGTGGGAAGACCCAACGAACACCACATCGCGGAGCATGCGCGCATAGGGGAGTACCTCACCCTCGTCATCAGCATCGAAAATCAAGGTGAGTAGAGATGTCTTCGCAATCGCCTTTGTTTCCCCCGAGGACTAATGTGGATTTCAGTTGCCTTAAGACGGCAAGGTCCATCGCCGAAGCGAGTTAGTGCAAATCGTTTTCTTTACCCATTTGAACTCTGGAAACGACATCAGATAGGCTTAAATGGTCAAAAGTTAACGGATAATAATTTTAGAACTTTTAACATGGGGGAATTTGTGCCTTTTCAGTTATAAATTAACATGAAACCATGGTCGATGTGATTAAAATGTCAACATTGTCTTTTTCTTTTTAAAATGTCATTCAATGCTTGGTCAACTTTCAAATTATTAATTACAAATAATTAAGTGTTTCATTAGATTTTTTTGGAATGTGGACATTCCTAAGGGATTTCGGTTAAATGGGACAAAATTGGGAATTGAGAGGAAAGAGATGTTTAATCTTATTGCCTGACATTCAGAGAAAAATTATAACATAGGATCGATAGTTTTTTAGTTTCCTTGTTGAAATGAGATTCTCGAATGCTTTCGAATTGTGCCTCGGATGCTTTCTAATTCTCAAATACTTTAGAATTTCGAAGAATATATCTTCTCCCGACCCATGAGCCTTGAATGAATGTCAACCGCAACGGTGATTTTCTCCTCTCTGGCCGCCATTATTTGTCTCAAAGTGGATAAACTACCGGAATAGTTAATTTCTGTTTGAAAGACACAATTATACATAATTCGAGAGACCAACCCCCCGCTCCGCACATAGTGCACTACGGGTACACAATTATACAGGAAATAATTCGCAGTTTATCTTTTGCTTGTTTCATTTATCGGTTATTTATCTCTTATTTTCCTGTGTACGTCTTAAATTATACTCGTTGCAAATAGAATATAGCATATTCGTTGCGTCTGAAAAGTTTTGTTCATTTTTTCCGTTATTTGCGCTGTTTTTTCCGTTTACCACCAATTCAATTTTATAGTTCTGAATTTTTACTTTCATGCCTCTATACGATATAAGTGACTTAAATATGCGAGCGAATTTCTACAACCTGCCCATTAAAATGTTTTAAAAATATCTCTTAACCATCAATCTGATAAAAAATGGGATGGTCATTTATAGTTTTAGCTACAAAGAGCTTTTATCACATTGTAGATTCCAGTATTTTTAAAACAAAGGATTCAAGGTCTTGAATTTTTTCGAATGCCACTTGTAAGCACGGTTATAATGGTTCTCGCGATTGCGTTGTTCCGTTCGAGTTTCAAACAGGTTCAGGACCTCAAACGGACCTCTCCCATAATCCATTTTGAATACTTAAAATTATTTTAATGATAAAATCAATTCATGAGGATGCATGCAATTTGAAAAAAAGTCTTCCTTTGACTATGCATTACAACCATGTATTTGTTTTTTCCCGCCTTTAGACACATACGGTTTGAAAGTGACCAATTGCATTGTTAAAGATGGCCTGGGGTGGTCGGAGCAACCTCTTATCAACAACGACGGATGCCCCATCGACCCCGATCTGATGGGCCCCTTCGAGTACGACTCCAGCCTGACCAGGGCGCAGGTGTCTTTCCCCGCCCACAAGTTCCCGTTCACCGCCTCCGTCTACTACAAGTGCAACGTCAAACTGTGCCAGAAGAAGGTGTCAGGAGGTTGCGATGATGTGGTAAGAAATAACGTTTATCACTTGTGCGCATCCGTTCGCGCATCTCTTTCAGCGAAAGCCGTGTTAACTATACGGCTAGTCAGAACATTCAAACTAGTAATCCACCCTCGCTGTTTCCAGAGTAAAGAGACCTCCCTCTCGGGATTCAAGTAAATCCTTTATATTATTTTGTATAAATGATTTACTTGAAACCGGCTCTCTACCGACTCAAGTAGCGGGACGAGCGTCTGATCATATTCCAACCTGATACAACATACCCGATACACTGCTATCCCATTGGCTGGGAGCTTAATTTAAACCCCGCCCTCTCTATCTGGAATATTTGGCGACGACAATAATCAGAAGTGCCAGTCACGAGGACACTCTATTTCTATGCGGTTTAATTTTTTTAATGCGATGATTTCTAAAAAGAAACCTTATTAATATGTGGAAAGAACACTTTGAGATTTTAACTGAAGATAGGAAGAGAGAAAAAAGAAATGGAGTAAAAAAAAAACTTGTAATAATTTCACTGAAAAAAAAAATCATTTAATTTCCTAATTTTCCTTTTCTCTAACTCAAAATTAAGAGTTCATTCCTGCTTTCTGATCCGATTCTAAATTAACCTTTTATTTATCAGATCACACGCTCATGAAATCTGTTGAATCAGCTTTCACAGATCGGAAATCTGTCCGAAATAATCCCTTTTAAACTGATAGACATTATCAATATCCCTCATTATCCTTTCCTCTTATACCACGTGATTTGGAAATATCCCTGGAAATCCCTATTATTAAAAGAACAAAATGGTGATCCGAGCACTTTTCAAGACAAAATGCTTTCTGAATTTTTTTTTTTTTTTTTGGAAAATTCTTAATCAGTCGATCCTTTAATCAAATTTCCATTCTGTTTTAATTATAATATTTAACTAAATAATTTAATAGTTATTTTTGAAAATACAAGTTAGAACTTCCGGTACTTAAATCTGTTCGTTGCAAAACTATACATAGAAATTTTTTTAATCTTTAGAACTTAGTTTTTTTAAAAAATTCTTTAATCTTTTAAATTTAAAACTGGTGTCTTACCTGCTGTTGTGTACCCAGAAATTAATTGTGGGAGAAGGTGAGGTGCATTTCGTCATTATCATAAAAGAAGCAATTTTGTAGTTTAGAATTTCCACTTGGTAAAAAATAAATTAATACTCTATATAAGTCTTATTTCTCCTATTTAAAACTGTTCAAGTGTTGATTATAATTTTTATCCATTTATAAGAATTACAAAAATGAAGACTGTTTAATAAAAAGAATTAAAATACCATGACAATTAAATTTGAATTTATGGGGGGGGGGTGCATTTTATATAGGGATGCACCCTCTCTCTCTCTCTCTCTCTCTCTCTCTTCATCTTCAAATACTGACCCAGAGGCATCCTTTTAGAGACTGGAGAGACTTTTCAATTCTTTTTTCAGGAATTGGCTTAGTTGGAATCCTTCTTTCTCTTCGTGATGAGAAAAATTCTTACTTTAAAATTTCAAACGTCTATATAATAGTATAATAAAATAATTATCCTGGAATATTCCAATTTCGAGAAAAATTTTGGGGTCCATGTGATTGATTTGGGGTCCAAAAACATATCCCTTTGTTCCCACACCCCTAGGTACGCCAAGAGATACGCCACTGTATAAGAGATAGTTGACTTCCTATACTATAACAAGCAGCGACATCTACACACTTTCTACCATTTATACCTCCTTAAAAGTTTGACGTGTTGATTTTCTGCGAATAAACCCTTTCCTCTTTATTGATGCAACTTTTGTTCCATTGCAGCCTCCCGTGTGCGACGCAACCGGCCACAATGTGCGAAGGCGCAGGCGCAAGCGTCAGAGCGACGCCGAGTTGCAAGATAAGGGCAGTCTGGAAAAGTTGAGACTACAGGACGAAGACCTCAGGGACAAGTCCGTGGAGGTCTACGGAGGTCTCTATGTCAATGAGGTCGACGAGGACGAGGAACCAGGTGAGTTGTACAGTCACCTAAATTTGTGGGTGATTCTGGCACACTTTATCTTTTACAATCCTCTAAAGCAATAAATTAACATAGGGCCATATCAGGTGACTTAGGTGGCCAGCTTTGTAACATCATCTGGTCCACTACGATTGATCCAACTGCAAGGTAGCTCCGTGAAAGCTAGTGAAATAGCTTTACGATGAACACGGGGGGAGGGAGAGAAGAGCTTCTATATTTTTCACTATAAAAATCTTCCATATTTTCTCTTTGTATTCGTGTATTAATCATCATTCTGCGTTGTTGATTTTAAAAGTACGGAATTTTGAAATTGGGTGAATCATTTTGAATATCTCCGTATTTTTCGTAAAAGCTTTGATACGCGCTGTTATGTTGTCTGCGAAGTTAGTGCACTATAGTAATAGTTAAATACAATGACGAAAAAAGTTAAGTCATTGGTCAAACTTTTTATATATTTGGATTGCTCCCATCACGAAACCGAGGAATCCGAAATGTTACGCAATACCCACCAATAGGCCTTGAAATATTCAAGATCAAAACTTACAGTAGTTGCAGTAAAAATAAAAGATAATCATAAAAAAAATGGCCGTTTGTTTCAAGCTCCGATGCACCATTAAAAAAGACAAGACTACAGAACAAGATGAATTTGCTACTAAAAGATTCAGGTATTTATCATATCAGTGGCCGTACTTTCCGTTCCCCTCTTCGAGGAACGTTGCCGCCAGTGATGTGAGATGGATTTGCCCTTTGTTTCGAAACTCCATTCCTCATCTCTTGTTTTAAACGGCTCTTCGCATTAAAGTCGGACAATTAACAGTTGCATTGATCGTTGTCACCGGTTCCATAAACTCTACAAGAAAGACACTTTCCCGAAAACTTTTACAAAACCCCGAAGCAATAGCCATCCTGCTGTTGAAGGTTTGTTTGAACAGACTTGCATTCTTTCCCCCCGTCTTCGTGAACGTTGGTTCGCCCGTCTTTAAATTGTCTACACCAATTTAGCACAACACCATCACTCATAAAGTTTTCATGTGTACGTTGCCTATTTTTAGATTAATTTCAGATACATTATTGTTTTCTGCTTGAAGAAAGCAAATAATATTTCACAAGTCGCACTTGGCGGAGCATCCTTTGCACCATCTGTGTACCTGCAGTTCAGGTTAAAATCCTGAGATGGTGTCGGTAGTAGGCTATAGTTAGAGAGATGCGCAGTCGCTCACTGCGCATCCCCACCTTCTACCATTTGTCTGGCTGTTTAGCACCTCGATCGGAAGTTGAAAAAAAATGACCCACGTATAAATAAGATCAAATTGAGGCACCGTGTTAGAGATATGCAGAGAGAGAGAGACTGGATTTCGTGTTTTGTAATTTATGTAGTCGTCCCAATGAATATTTAGTCTTACCATTCATAATTTACAGATCCCATTATCAAGCTTATAATTGAACGTTTCCTTGCTTATTGTTTTGCTATTAAAAACGAAAACAAACTTTAGACGAGTGAAATTTTGTTCTCTTTTTGCAGAAGCATCCTCATCTTTGTCTCCTCGGTCCGACGACGAATTCTGTGTTTCGACCAGGAAATTCGCCATCGGCATCGCCATCGCCGGAGTACTCCTCATGCTAGCCGTCATCCTATTGGTCGCCTGCATCGTCCATAGAAGACGCAGGAGGAAGGGAACCTCCACCACTGGTTCGTCCATCTACTCCGGACCTTACTCTAACCACGCCTACAGCAGAGATTAGACCGACTAACCAACGAACTTCACTGTTCTGGTCATGAATCCGCGTGAAGAATCAGTCCCGAAAACCAATTCCGCGCGGTGTGTTTACAGTGCCAGAATCAACGAGAGCCATTCGTTTTATTAACTCTGGATTAATTATATATACATTATATATATATATATAAATTATTTGGTTGTTATGAAGATTTTCTAGTAACGACTTCCATCTATGCTTCATCTCCTGTTGTCTTTCTCGATTTGTGTGTAGTGTTGTTTGCTGTTCATTGCTTAGCCGAGAGGAAAATAAGGATCCTTCAGCGCACTTCCAGAAAATACGAAAAAGAATGGGATTTTTCGGTAATTACATAATAGGGTAAATAACACACTTATCATCTTCTGTCCTATTTTCTTGAATTGGATTGATTTCACGTGATCCTTCTTTTCCTCTTGGCTAAGCAGTAACAAGTACAGACTTGCTTTGCGAGCTTATATAACATTCCATTTTTTTTTTTTTTATCATTTAACTCTAAATACACGAATCGTTGATCGATTCGCTTTGTGTTTTCAATTTTACTCGGATTAATTTTTTTGTGACATTTTTTTTTTTTTTTTTATTTGAATGGGGAATGCTTGGAGTTTTTCTGAAATGTTTCGTTTTGAGACGTCTTTCTTTTGTTTTGGTTGTTGTGGAAAACTGCTCACTGTTGTAAAACTGTTTGAAGAATACCGTCCATTTTTCACTTCTGTAGAGAAGGGGAAAAAAATATTTTTATTTCGTTTAAACTTTTTAAAAATTTCCTACTTCGATTTTTTTTTATCATTGTGATTTGTGCAACAAATCTTTTGTAATAAATACTAGCAATTCGTAAGTTTATATATGAATTGAAACGGATGGTGACGAATATTCAATTTATTCGTGGACTATTTCCATGAGAAAATGAGAGCCATTACATCATTAATTCTGTTATAACGAGCATACAGGATCATATAGATTAATAACATTGTCATTTCAAAGGTTTTTAGTGAAATTTGGAATGAATTTAAAATATGTCAATTTTCGCTGACGAGTTAAATTGCCTACTAATTCTTTTATTCTACACAGCTGTATACATTTTTTAAAATTAATTATTAACTTTTTCAAAATAGTTGTTTCATTTTGTATAAATAATCCGTCATTTTTATGTTGATACATATTTTATCAGATTTCGTTATTGTTAATTACAATATAATCAGATGGATTTGTGCTTTGTAATAAGTTTCCATAATTAATTTTTTTTGAAAAAATTAAACATCTTTGATGTAAGCAACAGTGAAAATTGTTATACACCATCTGAATTGTTCTTTTGAATTCGAAAAGAGAATGTATCAGAGTTGGAAAATTTTCACGATTGTGTAATAAGATTGAAATTTTACATTTATTTGAATTATGTGAAATAAATGAATTGGTCGTAACTTATTAAAACCAATTAATTGATATAAACCTTCATTCTAAATTGAAAATAGCAAAATATTCTAAGTCAAGAAATATTTTTCATATGTTACATGTATTGAGTTTTATTCGGGGTTATACTATATATGGTGCTTTTTTTGGTGTTAGAACTTCTAGCTATTTTGTGTTAATAATATCTATTTCTATTTCGATGATTGCATAAAATAGTGCTTAAAAGAGAAAGTTGATATAATCGACACGCATCTATAGGAACAAGAAACGAATACAATGATTGCTTTAAAAAACCAATTTTGCGGCAATACAAAAATATATGATAAATAAAAATAAACTAAAAAAATATAAAAGAAAAAAAACGACGCCTAACATATACTTAATTATTATTACATGTATTGACGTCATTGCCTCCGCAATTTTTTTTTGTTTTAAAGAATTGAAAAAGCTGTAATGGTTTTTCAATGTTTATAAATTTATGAATTAAAACAATTAAAAAAAATGAGTAGTAGTAATGAAATCTAAAACAGTAGGTAAAAATAACATTTCATGAAAAATAAAATCCTAAATACGCCATGAAATGATTCGATTCTTTACGTCGTATCTGTTTTCATTTTAAAAAGTTGAATTTGTGAATATAATGTGAGATCACATTCGAATCACTATGTCTCCATTCAGCTGTTATTCGAATCACTATGTCTCCATTCAGCTGTTATTCGAATCAATGGGTTCTTTATTTGGAGAACTCAATTCTTTACATCGTATTATATACAATGAACTCTGTTCGGCCGTCACGACAGATGGCGCTGCTAGAGCTTCATCGAAATATATATGTATTGAGAGTGAAATGTGAGGGGGGGGGACACAAAATAATGTTGTGGGCTTGGCCCAAATAATGATTCATTTCTTTTGTGATCGAGAAATTATTCTACTTTTAAAAAAAATTTTCGCAACACGGGACAAACACGATGAAGTTGAATATTTCACCTAATGCTTTTGGGGGGGAGGGTGTAGAGAGGACGCATAGAACTTATTTCCGGACGAAACCATTTTTATTTCAAAGTCGAAGTTCATAACAGAACAAATATAATTAATGTCGGGTTTTTCTCTTTCTTTCTATTCTTTTTTTAATTACTTTCATGAAATGATAGGTAATAATTTGATGCAATTACAGTTCGTTGTATTCGGATTTCTTGGGTTTTCCTATATCAATGCGTCTCGTTGTTTAACTTTCAGATAGAGGTCGATAAAAGTTGAGACAACTTTACAAACAACACAATTCTCTTCTTCGCTGATGGCCACAGGAACAAACTGTCAAGAATTTGTTTACTCCCTTTAAAAATAGATGTTAACTATTTTTTTTTTTATTTATGTTTGATGGAATTTTCCAAATCTTTTTGAAAGGTCCCATTATAATAATATATTATTTTTCTTTTTCATCTAACAATAAATAGCTTTTGTAAATTAAAAAAAAAAAAAAAACGTAATAAATTTTATCTTTTATGAAAAGCTTGACAACAGCAAATTCGATTTCTGAACAAATGGAACCAAGAATATTAACATTCATTCAGTCGGAAGAATTATTTCTCTGTGTTAAGATATTTTTATATCTGATATAAGGTTTTCCTCATTTTTCTGCAGTATTTAGAAATTTAACATTTAAATTTTTGTTTTAACCGACGTTTTCTTATTTCACTGGATCAATATGAGTGAATGATCGACTTTAAAAAAAGAACTTTTTGTTCAGTCTTCTTTCAGACTCACCAAAAGTAAGATATTGCGTCG
This sequence comes from Nephila pilipes, assembly GCA_019974015.1. Taxonomy (NCBI): domain Eukaryota; kingdom Metazoa; phylum Arthropoda; class Arachnida; order Araneae; family Nephilidae; genus Nephila; species Nephila pilipes. The sequence goes on from BMAW01114305.1 coordinate 170,957, forward strand.
AATATTTCGGAGACCCGAATTGCAATGTTTTTTTCACCGGGATACTGTAAGAAATTTTTGAAAAATGTATTTTTAGCCACCCAAGAAGCTATTGTTTCAGTTAGAGCGTTTTTGGCGTACCAGATCACTTAAATTTTTTTTTTTTCATTTGCTTTAATTTTAATGACATTTAGCTTAAATATATTCAATTTAATAATTTATCGTTTGCTTTAACTTTAATTACATTTAGCTTAAATATATTCAATTTAATAATTTATCGTTTCCTATAATTTTAATATTGGAAAAGTTTGCCAATGTCCATTTCTAGATATTTCATCGTTTACTTTAATTCAGCAATTTCATAATAATTATAAAAAAAAAAAAAAAAAGCTCTTTGGGTGGCTAAATCTGTTCTGTGCAAAACTGCGTAGAACTTTTTCATTTTTTTTATTATTATTTTTCATTAATATATTGTTTTAAAATGTTATAAATAAAAGCGTTGTGCAAAAGGTAGTATAGAAATAAAAGTGACCTAGATTTATTGTTGGAAAATATATCGTTAAAGTTTTTTTGTGAAATGATACAGAACATTTAACAATGCATCAAAAAGTTTGATTATTCATAGTTCTTTTTTTTATTCATGAACGTTGCATACATTTCATAGTTGCTTGCTAAATTTACATCCTGCAAAATGGATTTTTCATGCTTTTTCTACAACCCACTTAAAATCGCTGCTAATGACGCTGTTGACAGAGCACCACAGGGGGTGATCCGTATTTTTTGTTTTTGCTCTCTTCGTTTTTTACCGACAACCTTTGCCCGACTGGCAGCTACACGGAATTCCTGTTTTGTAATATTTCTAACGGACAACAATAACAAGACGTTGTGATGGTTTAAATAATCCAATCATTGACAACTATGTGTGCTTAATTTATGAGTGTCCTTTTATTTGTGTTTTTGTAATTAACTCGTATAACTTATTTTTGAGATAATTTTAGTTGTTTGCGTGTTGTGTATCCATTGCTATACTTTATTAATGTTACTTACTCCAAATGAAACTGTTTTATGTTGTGATGTGTGAGCAGATTACTTGATTATAATCCAATAAATGTTGTACTAAACACAATTGCTGATGTCTGTTTTATTTACTCTTGCATAATCATACTCTTCTTGCATCCTCAAAGTTTAAATATACAACTCCCCATTTATTGACTCTTTCGCAAAATTAATAAATATGGGTACTTGTCCATTAAAGCAGCTCCCGCCAAATTACGCTTTCGGAAAATCGCGAAGCAGTATGATTTATCGCCATGTTTGGTTGTAAACTCCTACGGTTGCAGTCCTAAAGAAACAGCACTTCATCATTTTTGTGAAATATCGCTTGCCTGTTAACGTTACCGATTTCGTATTTTTTTTAAATACCTATTTTGTTGTCTTTGACAATGTCGTTAACAATTTTCAGTTTACCAAACAGCGAAATGGATGCTGGTTTTACACATTTCACGGTGAACCATAAGGACAATTTTGTAGATCCGTCAACGGGAGCTCACACGCAAAATGTTGAATGAATGTGGGGTTCCGCAAGGGGGCGTGGCAAGAAACGGCACGGCTCGACATCATCTGGAATCGTATCTGGCAGAATTTATGTGGAGGAAATATGTTGGAAAAAAAAATGCTTTCCATAAAATAGTGAATGCAATTTCGAAAATATGGCCTTTTATGTTGATTGATGTACTAAAAATGATGTAAATATTAATATTAAACATCTAAATTTTCATAGTACTTATTGGGATGAGATTTATCACTAAATATCTAAAAGGTTATTAAATAAAAATATTAATTAAAAAAAAGTTTTATATTATTTAATGGTGTGTTATTTGTTTTCCTACATTTCAATTTCGCTCTCCGCTTACTTGGCGATTTTAACTAGCTTGGCGACATTGGCGTATTCTTAATTTGGCGGGCGCCGCTTTAATAGACAAGTACCTAAATATGTATGTTCCACCTCTCGTTGGGTATGTGGTCAAAACGTAGACAAAATAGAAAAAAAAAAAAAATCTTAATAATAAAGATGTAATCGTTGGCTCGCTTGTTTTATCGTTTCTCGTGTTGAGGGAAAACCTGTTTAAATAGATAATACTTGTTTTGATGTGTTTGAAAAGTTTCAATCAAATGAAAACAATGATGTTTGAATTTGACTGAACACCAAATTCAAAAGGCAGAGAAAGTTCTGTATTGAAGTTATGAGTTTTGGGGAATCGCATTATATTTCTCGTCTCCAAAGTCGCAGTAATAAAAATAAAATTAAAGCAAATTTTTTTTCTTCGAATTTGGATCGAACGAGTTAAATCGAAATAAGTCGTGTAAAAAGGCAAATATTTTTTTTTCTTTCTAATTCGTGTTAAATCAGAATTGGGTTTACGGTAACAAAAGACTTAACTGATTATAACGAAATGATGCTGCAGTACCGACAAAGTATTACGTAATATACATCTCTTATTTTTTTTAACACTAAACAAAAATCGCTCCACAAGAAAAGATTTCGTCTGTGATACACAGATAATTTGGCTTACCTTTTTTTTCGTTAGACCGAACAAAATAAACAATGTTTGCTGCTACGTTACCTTTTGTATTTTGGTAGGTAGAGACACTTCCATTGGAAAAACATATCATTCTGCTGGTCAACTAATTGCCAAATTCTGTAATGAAGTTAGTTCAGGATGGAAGGGAGGAATCTGTCTCAGGGAGCAACATTCAGGAGGCGCCATAATCATGTAATGAAATTTTAAATTAAAATGTTTATCATTTTTAAATGCTCTAATAAGTAGATAAAAAAACAAGTAACTAATATAAAAAAATAATTTAAGTCAATTCCTACTTGGGTCAACAAAGGAAATTTTTATTTTAGTTACTTTTAATTAAATAATTTAAAATAATATAAATATGTATATACGTATGACAGAATCACAATATTAAGTGGCAAAAGAATTTTTTTTTCTGCGAGCTACACGCTTCGTCATTGAGGGTATTTATTCCTAAATTTATATCCCGTTAAATATCTTATAATAGAGAATTTTTTTTCTCTCATATAAAACTAAAATTAATGATTTGAAAATCAAATAAAAAAAACTTTATGCTTCGACGAGATTCGATGCGAAGGCACGCCGACGCTCTACCAACTTTGCCTTTGCAAGACAAATGACATATTAGAAGCATTGGCTTGTTTCTTAATTCAAACGGTAACTTAAATGGTTGGAATGCAGTGTAGCCCAACCTCCCTTGGCGACAGGATTTATTTGGTGGTATTTCCCCAAATGTGGCTACCCTGGTCCGCTGACTTAACGCTCAGCCAAAAAAAAATCGCCAAGTTTGGCAATTTTCTAAATCGCGCCAAGTGGTTGGGCTCAACTGCATTTTTGCCAATTAAATTTAATTAATGAATTAATATTTGAAAAAACTGTGTTAACATCAAGTGTCATCCACTACAAGTTTAAAAAAATGTATTTGAACTCGAGTGGATGAATAAAAAGTATTTCATTAACGATTGAAAATATAAACAAGATATGTAAATATATATAGGGAGAGTGTAAACTAATAGTAGGAATTTAAAGAAACACTCGCATTATCCGTCCATCGGTACGAGGATACATTTTTACTATGATTTTTGTCCTTTTCCGATTCCGAAACGTGTATTAAATCGATATAATCGATG
>BMAW01114311.1:10934-28342 GCA_019974015.1 Nephila pilipes
ATATAAATTGAAATTGTAATATAGTAATATTTCAATTACATATAGTCAGTTTACTCTCCGAAGCACTATTTGTTATTCCTATAGAAAGGGGAATGATCTCTTCAGTTTGCCTCAACATGTATAAAAAAATGATGAAATCAAATAATGGTATTCAATATTATTTTTTTTATATTACAGTAACAAGAACGTACGATTTTAATAACAAAAACAATACATTTTAGTATTCTGAAATTCATGTATCGTTTATTTTAATATGTATAATAGCTGTGTATTCTGTTAAAGAAATAAACCGTGAAGTAATATTCATACATAAAATTTATTTCTGGATTTCTCTAGATGTTAAAGAAATACGCTTATTGTTATATTATATATCGTACCTTCTATAAAATCCAAAGTCGGACCTGGTGTACAGTCCTGGCTACGTTCCTGTCAATACATCTTATTAGAAGTGTCATGTGATGAATTAGAACTTTTAATGCCGAATTTCAAAAACAGCATTCATTGAAGTTTTTGTTTGAAAATAGATTTGCGAAAATATAAATACCTATTTAATTGAAAGGACGCGCAAGCCAACATAGTTCTTTAGAACTAAATTCTATAGGGAAGAGCCGTTTCCTTTATTTTTTCGAAAAAAATACAATGACATACTATAAAGCAGCATAAGCAATCATAAGAACATCGGTATTATGTGAAGAAATTTAAAATGCAGTATTAATACGCAGCTTGTGTTGTCCCATTTTAAAGGGGTAGTTTCAAAATCAGAATTAGGAGCTCACAGATGGGATTGATTTCATCGGATCGTCCTGATGCCCATCTTGCAGCATGCTGATAAATGTTACATATATTTAGGTTTCTATTACTTACTGTGGCATGATGCAGAAGTTTCGAGATGAGGTATCAGTTTGAGTGCAGTCCTTATCATTTGACCGTCGTTTAAAATTTCCAAGTCCCCTCACCAGTAATCCCCGTATTGTATCTGAGTGCGGTGTTAATATACAATCAATCAACCTATTTTGAAGAGAAATTTACCAAAGAAGTTATTAAAGAGTAAAGAAGGATAAAAATGATCTTTTGATGTACTTTTATTATAAAAGAGTTTAACATATTTTTTTTTTATTTTGAATACTAGACACGTTTGAGAAAAATATTATTGCTTCTTAATGATTAATATACGGAATAAAATAATTATAAAACAATCACAAAGCCTTCCCAAAAACCTTAAAAGAGTATTACGATGAAAACGGAAACTTAAATTGTTATCTATATTTGTAATGAAGTAATAGAAATTAAAAGAAAGTAATTATTTATTAGGAAATCTTACTTCCTAATTGTCCTTAAAAAATTATGAGATATCGTTGTAACTGCAAAAAGAGATAATTTCGAAAAAAAACTTAATCCCGAATTTTTTTTTTTTTGAAAAAAAATTACTCTTTTAATTCAAAATATTATATCATCTAAAATTTCAGAGAGAACAATGAAAAATGGTTTCGTAATGGTATGCATAATACTTAGCATTTTCACTAATTACCTTACAATCCTTATAATTTCTGGATTTTTATTTCATTTTTTTTTGTTAGTTTAAACCATAAATTACTTCCAGGGACAGTACATTTAATTAAATAATGTAAGTTTCAACAGACAATCTATTAGAAATAAAAGCGCGCAAAATAAATAAGTTTACAAAAAATGGAGTTGGGGGCTCAAGCCTGACGCAACTAAAGACCCACCATGTTGCAAGACTGATGCACGTACGTTAAATCTTAGTCATACATGGACGCAAAATTTATGTATGAAATATATATATATATATATATCCTTTGCCCATGATTTTCTCCAACACATGCTAACTCATATATATATATATATATATATATATATATATAGGTAATCTTCCTGGGTTATCATAACTTGATGCGGGTGTTGTAGGTTTCAACATAATGCGCTTGAATGATTTTAGCACTTTCAAGAATTTATCTGTGACCAAATGCAGGGCTTCTTTGGACAAAAACCTTTGAATTACTTTCCACAAATGCATTAAACAAAGCATTATTTACGGAGCACCCTGTAATAATTTGCTCTGTTATGTAGTTTTACGTAAAGTACAACAAAATGCTTACTAGAGATTATATCAATTGACTTTTAAATTATACCTCATTTGATTGATTAAAATAATTTGATCTTATCTGATTGATTAATTTATTTCATCCTTTCAACAGTTACAATATAAAATCGACCAAGATATACTGTACGCATGGGCCTTATAGTCGAATGTTTTCTACCAACTTAATACGTGTGGCATTTATGCCTAACATGGGAATAATCATGCATGAAATGCCTTATAGACAAAAATTACAAAATGATGCTAATTGAAGTGAATGCTGCATCATTGTCCGAATTTTTTTCAATCAATCGAATGTTTCAAAAATTTCATGTATCATGTCAAAGTTTGTATAAAAATAGGAATTTTTTACAACCTCGAATTTTTTATTACGTATGTCAGAAGGTCATTTTTCATCGATTTATTTTTACAAAGATGTTTTATAAGTAGTATGAAGTCTAGATGGACGATGCATATGTTGCAGCTTGTGATGTTACTTATTTTGTATTGGTATTTTTGTGTTAGAGTTTATAATTGAATAAATCGTTACATTTAAAATAAAACCGATGCTCAGTATTATTCAAACGCGATTAACATCAACAATTTGTAACTATTTTAATTGTTATGTAATATAGTTTAAAATTTGAGAGTTCTTCATATATATTCTAGACAGATTTTGAAAACGTTCATCATTTCGAAATGCCGAAATTCTAGAAGTTTCTTTTATTCCAGTACCTGCTTTCCATTTAGGCTATGTAGCCCATTAAAGAAGATTGGTTCTAGTTTTAATGTCATTCGTTTTTCGCAAGGTTTAATTCTTTTTTAAATAAAAAAAAATATGTACCACATGTGTCATGTTATTGTGTGTCAAATTGAATCGGCCCTCTAACTATCGTGTGGAAGTTTAGTGAATGAGATGTCATTCATACTTGCCCATTAACCATAGTCCGAAATTAAGTTTCCCTGTAAGTATCATAATTTAGTCTACGACATGGCGCCAGATAACTAAATAGTACAAAAAGAGTGCTATAGATGCGACGAATTCGCCAACGTTTTAGCATACACTTATTAGATTACTTACTATAGAAATCATATGTTAGAGCAATTAGGCCAATTTTATAATCTCTCGTTAAATGAATATCTAAAGGCTTCTTAATCTCTCAGAAGAATCACAACACCCTTTAGCAGAAAAGACGGACTTTGTGATTTTCACCTGACCATTCGCAAGTTGACACTTATATTTACAACTACCCTTCTCTTTTACTTCCACACCACGCCAAAAGAGAAGAATTGGAGCCTCAAATAGTTCAGTGCTATACGGCAAGTTTTTAGATGCATCAGGCTCAAACCCATGACTTGGCGGAAACAGCAAATACCTAAAATATACATCCCAGACCAATAGGTAACATAGCTAACCTCTGTCGCCAAGTCATGGACTAAATTGTGATTTTAAAATGGAAAAAGTAATTATTAGTATACTATGTATCTGGAATGTAAGGTTAATATATAGAAAGGAAATGGAAAATTTGCTAATATTGTAAAACAATAAAGCAATGAACTCCAATAATGATGATTTATGTACTGTTATATCTGTACAACAATATATAGTAATAATCAGTTGAAGAAAGTTCTTTGTTATGTTTTTTATTAGTGTTCAAAATGATCATTGTTTCTGTTAGCAACAGAGATTTAAATTCAGAATGTAATTTACATTTGTGATAAACGGTTGCTAGTATTTCGGTCTCTCATTCATCGCAAAATATTGGATTTGATTAATTTAAATTTAAACTTTTTGGCTTCAATCTTCCATTTCTTATTTCAAATTTTTAATTTTTCTACGATATTTGAAATTTCTTTTTTAAAAATGGAAATGGAAAACATATTTCTGCTTGCCTGGATTTGGTGTGCATTAAGGTTTGCGTTTTTTAATAGCTATGAGATCGTCATCCTAAAACCCTTTTTAATTCTACTGGATCTAATTTTAACATCAACGAAAGAACTAACATCCTATGAAGACGATCCGGGATCCAGTAGAAAAAGTATTCCTGCACAGAAGGACCAAAAAACCCTGAATATTAAAAACAATTTGGTTCCACAAAAAGAAAAGGAAGAACTGAACGACATGATACGGAAATTGATGGACAAAGAAAGGAAGAAGATATGGCACAAGGTTCCGGGAAAAGAAGAGAAAGAATTGAATGACATGATTTTGAAATTAATGTACGAGGAAAGGAAAAAAGCATGGCAGAAAATTAGTAAAACATTATAAAAATAAAAAAAGAAGGAAAAAAATAAAAAAAAAAAACTAAAGAAGATATCAAAATTTGCTGAATAGCAACTTCTAAATTTAACAGGAAGAAAAAAAGAAAAAAAAAATTAATATCTATAAATTCACAAGGAAAGAAGCCGGATGAAACAAGAAAAAGAAAACAAAAATCAAAGGAAAAAAAATCAAAGAAAAAAAAAACCATCTGCATTTACAACAAGATCTCTGTCCTTCTGTGTTCAGCGCAAGTACACCAAACCTTCTTGCGCACCATGCCCCTGCAAGTAGAATAAAAAAGAAAAAAAAAAAAAAAAAAAGCAAATGAAAAAGTAAAAAAAAAAAATAACAATAGTAATATAGAAACAAAATTTTTTTTAGCAAAACTGCAAAATCTGTAATAATATGAATAAATTTTTTAAAAACTAGCAAGTATTATGAATATAATACAAATATTAAAATAAATATAAAAGTATCAAAATAAAAATTATAAAATAAAAAAACCTATAAAATAAAAAACACTTAATTGTAAAATAAAATAAAACCTTAACACTAAAAATATTTGAAAATTAAAAAAATATTAACAAGAAAAAAACCCTAACAATAAAAGTGCTTGTAAATTAAAAAAAAATATTAAAAAGTAAAAAAAAAAACTTAACAATAAAAATATATTTAAAATTAAAAAAATTTAAAAACTAAAAATAAATTAAATTTGTGTCTGTGTGTAAATACTTTATTATAAAGTAATTTTTGTGTAATTTACATTGCACAAAAAATTAAAAAAAAAAAAAATTGTTATTGTCTTTTATATTTTTGTTTTATATCTTTGTGTTTTTTGTTCTTTATGTCTTTATATTTACATATACAACTATGTATCTTAATTTGTGTTTGTTTTGTCCAAGATATATAATAAATATATATCGCTAAAAAAACTGTGTTTCTCTTGTTTTACAACCGTATTGCATTACACATTAAAAGGTATTATTTTTATGAATTAAATACATTTTATACATATTAGGTTATACAAAACGTTCCCTGCCAATTTAAATGAAATTGCTTCGATTTTATTTTAAAAATTACACAATAAAAATGCATCATAATTCGATTCACACAAAAAATTAGCTCCTACTACCTCAAAAAATGTTTCTCGCTTTTAAAGTCCATGTTTTTCTACGTTCGATTAATTAATGCGATAAATATATGCATTAGAATTTCAAATGTAATTTATTTAATACAAAATACAAAAACATTGTAATTAAAAGGCCTCGGAAAACAAAAATTGATTTAAAAAATAGATTTTGATTTAGTAATAGTCTTATTATTATCTTTTGTACTCGTTTGCATGAGAACAAGAAACTGGAGGAATTGAACTTGGAAATTTGAATTAAATGATTTTTAGGACAGGACTCTGAGTTATTTTTACTGATATCAGTAACAATATCCTGCTTGTTAAACTACAGCTTTTAGGAAACTGATTTACACTACTGGGGCTATTGTTTTATTAAACGACAAAATGAAGTCACTGATCACTTTTCAAAATAATGTGTGAAATGCGCTTGATTTGTATTTTTTTACAGTTTAAAACAGCAAAAACTATATTTAGCTTAAATTATATTCAATATAATTTTTTATCATTAATTCTTTTTTTAAAACTACATTTAGCTTAATTTATATTCAATATAATACTTTATCAATAATTCTTTGTTTAAAACTACATTTAGCTTAATTTAACTTCAGTTTAATCATTTATCGTTTGTTTCAGTTTTAACACCCGAAAAGTATATTACCGTCCACTTTAATATTTTATCGTTTGCCTTAATTCAAAATAATTACTGTAATATTTTCATAATTATATAATACCACATTTGAAGCCTAATTATGTTCTTCGCAAAACCGTACATTGAATTTTTTTTTTTTTAAATTGAACATTTATTCTATTTCAGCCGTAACTGATTTTTTATGTTCTTTTAAATAATCACGATTTTCATTACAAATCATTTGTTGAAAGCTCTTGGTTTATTTACAATGTATTTATCGAGCGGACTCTAATTTAATAATTTGAGTTCTTATTCATCATATAATTTCGCTCGAAAATACGCTTTGATATTATTTGAAGTCAAAAAAACAAACATTTTTAAAATCTTTTATTGCTATAGTTTTCATTAAAAGTTTCTTTTATTTTTCTAATTATTAAGGTAAAATTAATACTTTGAAAAAGCTATGAATTATTAAAAACTCATACCGAAATTATATGAAACACCTATTTTCTCCATGAATAAATTCTAATATTTTTCCTTGAAATTTCCTTTTAATTGCATCTTACAAAAATAATTTTGTCAGATTTATTATCTTCTAATGTTATTGACTAGAGTGGACACACTATAAAGATTATTAAAACATTTTTTTTTTAAATGAGTGAATAAAAAATTGTTCCCAGAGTATTGGATCGCCTTAAATAGTGAGAATTACGTTTATATATGGCGTATCAAAATAAGCTGACCCGTCTGTTATCTTAAATATTAATTCTAATCGCGATTAGAATAGAAATTTTGATTTACCATTTGAAGTAGTAATGTGTTCATGTCAAAAAGAATCTTCTTCTAATTTTGAATTTGAAATAGCAAAAAGGATTATAAAACTCTTCGAATTTTAATTAATAATTTCACAAATTTGCCAGTCAACATTAAAAATAACTTGTGTGTAATAATATCGAACTACACTGCTTGAAAACAAGTGTTAATCAAATATTTTTTTAGATAAATTTTGGCTCAGATTAGGAAGGATTTAGGCTCAAGGTTATTAACTTTTTCTGAAACTCTAAATGTATTTCAAACTTTTTTTTTATTTCATGCTTATACAATACAAATTGTTGAGAATGGTGTACTTTCGATAGTATAAATCATTTGTAAAATATATATAACTACACTCAAAAGTAAACAAGTACAACCAATTCTGTGAATAAAAATGAAAATTTTGAGTTTGATGATTTATTAGAGCTTGATGAAAATTCAAATAATTCATTTCAAAAAAATGTTAAGGTGTGGAAATTATTAATATTACAACCTTTTTTATACAGACATATTTACCATTTAAAAAATGGAGATAAAATGCGCATAAATTGTATTATAAATAATGTAATCTTGCTATGTATTTCAGATGTTTACTAAAAATGTAATTGAAGGTAAAGTCATTTTATTTATGCATTTTTGCAAATTCTTCACATATTGTAAAAAGTCTGAGTGATAAATTACTTTTCATTTTGAAAACATATCTACCATTGATCGCATTTACCATCTTTATATATTTGAATTTTATAAACTTTATAGCTAATGCTCATAAACTATAGAGTCAATGGTTAATTTTTAATTTATTAGAATAATGATAAATAATAAATTTACTTTCTGTAAAAATTTATTCAAAATGACTAGTCTTACCCGTTGGAAATTGTAATGCTATAAGTAGTTGTGCCGTTTATCTTAAATTTGTACCACACGAAAAAACATACATAGATTAAAAGACCGTATGCTTTATTTCATATTTAGATAAGTAATATATTGATAATGTCAATAGCTTATTGGACTAAAGCCCTTTCAGCAACATAAACTTAGATGCATCAAGGAAGGTACGGGTCTTCTAGGTGCTATTAAAGTTAATCAAGTCGTACTCGAATAAGACGAATTTACACACATTTTTATATTTTCAGGGAGTTTCGAAGGCTTCTTAACTGCAGATTTGTTTCGACTCAAGTGCTTTGGATGAGTGAAAATTGTGGTGAACGGCTTACCAAACTATTATATCTGCGTTAAAAGTCGGAAGAAACCGCAAAGACAGTCTCATAACATGTTTGAAACATATTACTGCATTGTCTGCGTTTCTCTGATAATACTCAATTATGATTTCGATGCATGACACTTCAAACCACATCGGCTCAGGTTTCAAGTCCCTTTTCTGTTAGATAAATGCTGCGTAACCCTTATTTGACGCAGAACACTTCTTTTGTATTAGCTACCATCATGCAGGCCAGGGTAAAATGAGATTCGCCATTTAAAACACTGTGTAGGTCTCCCTTTTAAATCTGGCACTTCAACTGTCAGGGCCTGCCAGTAATCCGAAGTTTTTATTCAGGCAGATAAGCCTTACAGACTTTCTTATGTCTTCTTCTGCAAAAGAATAACGTAGTTTTTGCATCTTTTTTACTACTAAATTTACTTTCAACTAAAGACCAACTTATTACAAATCTGGTTACTAAATGCAGTTTTTCAATTGAACATAGCACTTGTTACATTGTTTCACAAAATATTTATTGTAGCATTAATCATCTCCCTAATACAAAGCTACCACTACTGACTTTGTAGCGGTGGCTCATTGGTCAATAAATGACTCACAAATCACAAAAAGCGGAATTCTCGTCATCTAGCGTGCTTTTCGACACAGACTCTTGCGCCATCTAGAGTTCTTTTCAATCTCTCATCTCAGTAGGCCATGAGTACAAAGCACTAAAATTTTTGTACTCTTAGTTATTGCAAGCGTTTGATACTTTATTTGTGTATGTTATCTGTTTTTTTTTATTTTTTTTTTTTACTATAAAGCGCAGACTTTGATGTTTAAATATGTTTTATTAACGATTTTTTTAATCACCCGGTGTTTTCGGTTACTTGACAGTGATCTGGTTCTCGAAATGCTGGATGATTGAAAGAAAGCTGTACATACATTAATAAGGGCTTTAAATGCGCAGCAAACAAAACTATTTTCTTAATCAATAGCAGAGGAAAACATTGTGATAGTCGATAAATATCGAAACGGTTTATGGAAAAGTCTGTTGCTGATGGGAGATTGTACAGTATGCTACCAACTAAGATGCAGCAATGCATTTATGCCTGAATGCAATTTGTTAGTGTTGGTAATTTTCTTGTTTATTTGTAGGATTTCATAGCTCAATTCCTCCACAATTTGTAAACGATATCCGCATTAGGGTTAGAAAGAAGTAGCACATCTCTATTCAATAACATCAACATTAGCTACAGAATTTCTAACTTTACTCGGGAAGGCTTTGCGACGCGTCATCAGAAAAAGTACAAAAAAAACCGGATTCAGTTTTAAACCCCACAGATAATTTTATCCATTGTACAAATATCTAATTAACATCAATATACACATGATTAAATATTAAATGATTGTACTTGGATTAAAGCAACCTCATTAGCAATTTCGAACTTATGATATTCATTGGTGAGATTTCAAATAATACACACCGTCTCTTTCAATGTGCTCAAATTGCTAAATATTTTTATAATGAAATCAAAAATAATAAGCTAAACATTGAAAAATCCTAGAATGGGACTTTAATTAAGCAATTTATTAGTTATCACAAATTCCATTATTTATTATCACAAGATCCTTATTTCTAGCATATTTACATAGCCTATATAGCTTTCATTAGCCATATAATATCTTACATATCATTCATAAATCTGGTCGACATATCGCTTCATAAACCATTTAGTTTTTTAAAAGAACTTTTATTTTAAAACAGTTTCTTTTCGAATACAGCTACTATTTTTAAGCTATAGACCATATTTGCAACTCATATTAAATTTCTCTTTTAAATCGTATACTTCTTTTTACACATTCTATTAAGGTATTACATTTTATTTCATAACTAAATTATTGTTGGGGAATAATGTTTCTACTCTCTTTCAACGGAGATTCTAAGAAATTCATAATACTAAAAAGTAAAATATGAGAACTTTTCGGAATATTAGAATTTCACCTTTTAAAAATGAATATCACGATTTTCTGACATCTTAATGAGCTCAGCTTGCTGATCCAGGATAATAATTAGTGACGGTGTTTGTCAGGTCTTTTTAAATCATAGACTTTTTTTTCGTCTCGGTACATTCTAAGAGCTACACTGAGTTTTACTGCAGTGAGTGTATGGATGGTCACGTGTTATTAGTGGAATCATATTGGATGAAGTCAAAGAAGAATTCAAAAGCCACTTCGTAGAAATTAAATCAATTTTACTATCAAAAATTCTTGAAGAAATATTTAGCCAGTATATATCGATATCTTTTTAAAGATAGTTTGCAATATATGAATTTTATGATTAAATATTTAGTGATACTTTGGTGTGAAAGAAACCTTATAGTATCTTAATAAATTTATGTGGAATTTAAGTGGCGGATTCAAACAACATGGACAATGGGCAGAAGGGGGCAATAAGGGAGGGTACACGTTTACTTCTTACCTCTGTTAAAAATTCGTAAGACCTAACGTCTTTTTTGGATTACTTTTTTATTATTAAAGTTTAACTAGACCTTAATTAAAAATTAAACAAAATATCAATGTGAAATCAATTCCATACCGAGGTATAGAAACTTACAGTAGGATAAATAATTTGGTCCTACGCTTGGAGAAAAAAAAACAACAGTGGAGTAAGAAAGCAAAATAAAAGCCTTTTAAAATTTGATTGGGATTTCCTATTCAGGTATGTAATTTTGTCTCTGTGTGAAATTCTAACGGAGAGAGGCGGAACACGTGATGCTGAGTCTACCCATGGATCCGATATTGATATCTATTTCTAACTCTGAATAATACAATTAAGAATTGTTGCTAATAATTGATTTCCAGCTTAAGTCACGATCCAAATTTAAAATAAATAAATAAAAAACGTAATTTTAAGTTTTCGAGCTTCTGTAATTATAACTCAAACAAAGATTACTACTATTTTATCTCAATATCTTAGTGGAAGCATTTTATTTACGTTCGATTTAGAAACGCAGTATCTTTCTATATATATATATATATATATATTGTACAAAATAGGTTTGTAAAACTACAATTAAAAATAGAAATTGAATTTCTCAATATAATTAATAATTTTTGGTTTCTTTTCAAAGATACTTTCATACGGTGAGTAATAATAATAATGCCATGAAATTTCTGAAATGTGATGTAAATTTACTATGAGATAAAAAAAAACTTTTTTTATAATTTATCTTGCACACAATTATTTCTGGAGAATATTCATTTATAACATTTAATTTTATCAAGATTAAATGTAATATATGTATTGTCAAATCAGAGAGCGTAGTATATATCCCCAAACATCATGAAATAAAATTAATATTATGTTAGTGACTGATTAATTGGTAGGTTTTATGTGATGTAAGGCAAAAGGTACTGATATTAAGTACATATATTAATTAAAGTATTATTATCTTACGTAAGTGTATTTTTAAGAAACGTTAGTATTTTTGAAAAGAGTATATATATATATATATATATATATATATTGAAAATATATTTCTTAGTTGTTCTAGCCAGAAAAGAATTACTTTTAAAAAGTGAATTGATAAAAAGAAAATTTTATATTCGTCTTTTTTTAATTATTCTACAATACTGCTTTGAAACATAATTGAGGTATCTTCATTTATTTAAATAAAACGGCACGAGAACAAATTTAAATGGCACTTTTGTATTTTTATTTTGTTTTATCACTCTACCAAAACGAATTTGTGATTTTGAAATAATAAAAAAAATAGTGTGTTTCATTATCTCTCAGTGTTGCTAAGTAGCTTTGTTACTGTACTTAGAAATGCAGGAGTTATAACCTTTCAAGCAGTTATAAGCAGTTTTTAGGCATTCATGTATTATTTATTTTAAGCATTTATATTATTATATAGAATTGATACGTTCATAATATGGTACATTGATGCAATTTATGTTAACTAAGTAAAATAGAAACATTCCAAATTTATTGTTTATTCAAGGAAAATATAATAATCTAATAAAAACAACCTTAACAAATACTAAGCAAAAAATACAGAATATTTTGTTAAAATAAAACTAAATATTCTCATTAATACTTGATATCATATTCAAACGCGAGTTATTATATCTAATATTTTTACTATTCATATTTAATGCAAATAAATTGACCTTTATTCTAAAATAATTTATTTAGCTTAACAAAATACTTGTTTATAGTGCATTGTTTTTATGTTTTACTCGTTTGTTGGTATTTAATTTAAGTTTTATAAGTATTCAGCAAAATCATTGGTGAAACATTGCTATTATTATGCAGATAAAATAATATTTATGTGTATAATTCTTAGAATTCTAAAATAAACATTTTTTTATGCTTACTTAACATTTTCTATACAGATTCTTGGGACTACTTTTTTCAAAAACTATCTTATTTTGAAACAAATAATTACTAATAGAAAAATATAACATATGAGTTGGTTTTAATACTTCAAAGACGCACACATTTTCAAAATTCATCGAAAATCATTTTTTCACAATATTAAAATGCTTACAGAAAATATGCATTATGCTTCGCTAAAACAAAAATCATATGTTTTTATAATATATCTAAATTTCATTCGAAAATTTGAAATGTTTTTTTTAGTACTTAAGTAACAGAACATAATTGTCAATAATAAATAGCGATTTGTTTTTGTAACTGGCTTTTAAAACTTGTAAGATATTTTCTTATAAAAGAGGCTGATTTTAATTTTGATTCTAAACACAATGAATTTGTTTTCTATTTTCGTATATTTTGAAAATGAATTAATACAAATGTTACGTTAAAGGCAGTTTTAACAATAGGTTTGTTTATATTGCATTTTACATTTGTATATCAACTTTATAACAGAACACAAAATAAATCCTGAACATTCAAAACTTTTGACAGAAAAGTAATACTTTTGGAAATTCAGCACTTTTATTATTGCAGCTTTCAGTCGTGGAGACTTTAAACTATTTTGGATATTAATATTAACATTTCTCTTAATATTAATATCCAAAAAGTTTACATTTATCCATTTCGCCATATTTCATAGTTTACTTTAAATTTTATTATTAATTGAGTACTTAATAATAATTATAAAAATGCCCACTTGGAGAGTTAAATTTGTTCTTTACAAAACTTTATATACAGCATCTTTTCTATCTTTTTTTCATTCTTTCTTTCCGCTTTGTGGGTTTTGGTAGTATTTTTGTCTCTTATAACCATTGAATATTTTAGCTTACTGATTGCAATTTTACATTTTATATATAACTAAAACTTATAATGCTATAGTTTGGCAATTAATTATTATATTATATACAGCTTTGTTATGAATTGTACATTCTTCATTTACATTTTATACTTACAGCAATTTAAGACTTTCTTTCTTTCTTTTTTTTTTTTTTTTGACTTCTTTGATTTTCAGCTTAATACCTTTATTTTAACTTCTTTGTCTTGTTTTGATTGAATTATTTTATCCACTTTGAATGATTTATTAATTTTTGTTGTAGTTGTGATTTACTGTAAACTGTTATTGATTTAAATGTATCTTGATTTCACAAATCTTTAGGAATTCTCCAGTTAATATAACATACATATTATGCATAATATTTAAAATGACTTGAAAAAGTTTTCAAATGTACTTTTGTAAAAGAAGGAAAGAGCGAAATTGAGCCTTATTTATGAAAAATTTCAAGACATTGTTTTAATAAATTTATTCATTTAAAATGTGACTGAGTATTTCAATAGCGGTTTTTCAATACATTTATTTTTGTAATATGCGAGTGTTTTTAGTGATTGATTGAGGTTTTTATAATTTTTATTATTACTCATAAACATCGTAACGAGTGGAATTAATTCATTGATTTAAATAGGTTGTTACCTCTTGAGCATCTTGTTAGTCCTGTTAACTTCTCTACTTAAAGCCCACATATAGAGGGCGTTCATTTGTAAAGGGAGAGAGTGTGATGTCACACGATCCCCTCAGTCGGGACCTGACCGAATCTCCGAGAGGAGCTGTTGTAAACGAGCGGTAGCAAGTAATGTAATAAATGTTGTTGTTGTTATACAACCCGATGTGTTTTTTGTCTAAGGACAACCGTGAACTGAAATCTGAGGTGATGATGATTAGTTTTAGTAGATAGTTATTAGTGTAGTATTTAATAGTCAGAAGCGGGATGTGTGTTGAAGCCCACGGTCAGACTGACATTTCTCTGAGAGAACTGTAAGAAAAAAAAGTACGTTGTAGGACTCTAACCTAACGGAACTGTGAAAGAAAATGTGCTAAGAAGTGATTTATTTTGAAGAGTATTGAAATATTGTTAAAATGTCGTACCTCTCAAAAGGACGTAAAAGTGACTTAATCGAGCTTGCGCTTGAATTTGACGAAATTGTCCCTTCGGATGCTACCTATGTGGCAATGAGGGACATCATCATAAAAAGTGAATTCTATGAAGAAGTTTTCGCGAGAGGATGTCTCGAAAGAATAATTGAAGATAGGATTGAAAAAGAACAAAGGTTAGAAAGGGAGAGGATTGAAAAAGAACAAAGGTTAGACAGAGATAAGGAGATGCAATACAGAGATAAGGAGATGCAATTTGAACTAGAAAAATTAAGATTAGAAAAATTAATAATTGAAAACAATAGAAGAAAACAAAGAAAAATCCAAGAGTACTATGAAAAACGATTTCAGCCTCAACAGGAAAAGTTTGATTCTGAACCGAAGAATAAAGAACAAAAATTATCTAGAATCCAGGAACATAATGAAAAGTTAACGCAAGCCATACGGGAACAAAATGTCATTAACAGAGGAAAAGAAGAAGCGTTATTAGCACCAGCGATGCTACCGAATGATAAAGAAGTGCAACGGAAAATACAGAAAGGAAATAAAGAGGACGGAAAAAGAAGACAGCAACGATGTCAAGAAGCATTCACACATGTAGAAGGACAACAATTAACTAGAGCTCAGAAAGCCAATGAGAAAATTTTAAAGGATGATACAGGAGAAAATATTCCCATTGATGGAAAGAAGGAAGCAGAGTTCTTCAAAACAGGCCCCATACTAAATCCGATACAGTTGGGAAAAGCTAAAGTTTTGCGACAGACAATTAGGTGGACAGAACGAATGGTTAGCCAGTTTCTCCTCCGCAGAAAAAAGATATGATTTAAAATGAAGGGAGCGATTTCAACGCAAAGGAAGAAAAACAATAAAGGAACCCGAAAAATTTCCCCGTCCCGTGAAAGAGTCACCAAGAAACATGTTTTGGAGACACACATCGCATTTAGAAAAAGTTCGTACAGACAGGACTTTCAGCAAAAAATAAAGAAAGGAGATATCGAATTCCAGAGGAGAGGGTCCCCCTCTCAAAAGCGAAAGGAAGCACCGTTTGACCCAGGGGGTGTCTAGCAGTACTTCACTGAGGACTGAGTCTCCGTTCCCCCTTTAGTAACAAGAGTTCAGGGACACCTGCAAAGTTACGCAGCTGAAGGAAAAAAAAAGAAGACAGTGAGCAGAAGGGCAGGAAGTGGACCGCAAGTTCGTTTTTCAAGAGGGATGGTCATTACAAAGTGTGGGAAATTTTGAAGGAAACAGACCCTAATCCCCGAAGCCGACAGTGAGAGAAAACTCCCACCCCCACTTCTTCAACCAGAGGTTACCGAGCAATGGACATTTACTGATAAAGAAGAGACAAAATTTCAAGGAGGAATCAGGTCAGTGTACTTCGGGAATGTGTTTTCCCAATCCCTTTGGATTCCGAATGGGTGAGAGAATTTTTTTTATTTCTTTTTAGAGGGGCTTTTGCTGTGACAAACAAGGGGACTCTAAACTATTATTTTGCAAAGAACTTTTTTTAAAAAACAAAAAGGAAAGCAATTATTTTGTATTAAGAATTAATGAACAGTTATTTTCCCATGGAACATTAGAATATTTTATGGACTGAGTATTTAAAGAACTTTTAATTTGATTATCTTCAAAAAAAACTATTAAGTGAATGTTTTTTTTTTTTTTAAGAGGTGTTTTATTAATTTAGTTTTTGACAAGGATAAGTAATTTTAAATATATGAACGATGTTTTATTTTGATTTCACTATTTTGAAATAGAAAAGGATCTATTTTGTGTAAGAATTTAAAGTTAATGAATGTGCTAGCTTTTAATGAGTGTTTATGGATTAAACGGTTTGAATCTTAAGTGTGCCAACAAAAGTTTTTATGTTTATGTGATCTTTTATGATGAGAATAATAATTGATATTTCAAGGTAATATGCTCAACGAATTTTATTTTGTAATGATGTAGGAATATTTTATTATATTTTGTGATGATTGGTAATATAATTTTGTAAGGATTTTGGAATATATTGAATTAGGAATGTAAAGATTTAGGGATACAATTTTGTAATGATTTATTTTGTAAGGATTTTGGAATATATTGAATTAGGAATGTAAAGATTTAGGGATACAATTTTGTAATGATTTATTTTGTAAGGATTTATTTAGGAATGTGCTTTTGTAAGGATATAAGAATGTGATTTTGCAATGATTTAGGAATGATCTTTTTGTAGGAATTCTTAGATTTGTGTTTTGATGATTGTGTTATGTTAAAGAATTTCTTTGTTTCATGTGTGAACCTTTTTAAGTCTATAAGAGTTAAGCATATTCTATGAAAATGAGAATATCGAAAGGAGAATTAATATTTTAAATGTGTAAAAAATTAAAAAAAAGGAGGAAGAAGAAAAATTAATATTTACAACTGTATGAATTAACCTTTATGAGGATACAGATATTCGATGTTTTGAAGTATGAAAATAGTAATTTGTTAGAGATGAGTACTTTTTAAATTTGTTTATGTGGTAATCGATGCTTGAAATTATATTTGATAAGAAAAATATGTGTATGAGTTCAATATTTTGAAATATGAATTTTGTGTTGATATCTCGATATGAATATATGAATGAGTTTATGTAATTTTTTTAAAGAAAAAAAAGGAGAAGGTGATGTGTATGTAAGCACGCTAAAAGATGTTGAGAAGTAGTATTTTAAAGTGTTTTGGTAATTTTAGTATTTTGTTATGAAAGAGAAATAATATTTGAACTGTATGATAACTAAGATTTTTGTTTTGAAGCCTTAAATTAGAATTATTACTTAAGAGAAAAAAAAAGAAGAAAAAAAAGATTTTCTTTATATGTGCGTTGTGGAATGAAAGATAATTTGTTGTGAAATGTAGATATAAGGGTGATTATGTAAAATGATTTGTGCAT
>BMAW01114311.1:28352-62644 GCA_019974015.1 Nephila pilipes
ATTTAAGTATTGATGTTTGTGTATAATTATTGATATTTGCTATTTTAAGCATTTGAAGAATTTTAGTATCGATGTTTGTGTACAGTTATTGATATTTCCCATTTTAGGCAATTGAGGAATTTAAACATTGATATTTTGTGTATGATTATTGATATTCGATATTTTAAGTATTTGAGGAATTTAAGTAATGATGTTTGTGTGTAATTATTGATATTTGCTATTTTAAGTATTTGAGGAATTTAAACATTGATATTTTGTGTATGATAATTAATGGTTTTAAAGTGTATCAGTTATTAATGATTTTTGTGTTAATTGGAACTGCACAATTGGGACAATTGTATATCAGGATGGCCGAACTGTTAACTTCTCTACTTAAAGCCCACATATAGAGGGCGTTCATTTGTAAAGGGAGAGAGTGTGATGTCACACGATCCCCTCAGTCGGGACCTGACCGAATCTCCGAGAGGAGCTGTTGTAAACGAGCGGTAGCAAGTAATGTAATAAATGTTGTTGTTGTTATACAACCCGATGTGTTTTTTGTCTAAGGACAACCGTGAACTGAAATCTGAAATGATGATAGTTAGTTTTTATTAGTGTAGTATTATTTAATAGTCCTAAAATATAATTGAAACTTTTTTCATTCTCAATTATGTCAAAATGTAGGTTACAAAGGTCTCATAATTCTTCCGTCATTCAATATAAATATCACTTGATTTAAGATATTAAACTTATTTGTATAAAATTGTAAGGAATTTTTTATTTCATTCTTGTATTTATCATTATTTCAAAAACGCTTCATGAATTTTCTCATTCAGAAACTCCAATCGTAAGCACTCCAAAATAAATAAAAATATCATTTGCTTAATTAGTTTATGATTTCAAGGAAAATTCGTAGAATTAATTTACTTACACATCTTTCTCAAAAATAAATTCATGGTGTGATAAATTTGAAGATTTTAACTAAACAGAATAATACAGTAATTTGGATATCAAATTGGTTTTACTAACATGCTTGTCAGTTATTAAACTATTTATAAAAGCCGATACTTAGCATACATTTAAATTAATCGCCGTGCATCATTCGTCAATGTTAATACGGTTAACGTAACAAAGTAATTACATCATTCAGAGTTTTACGCTTTCTCACTTCCGTTCATTTTTTCACAGACATCCGTTAAGAAATCAGTTTTAGTAATACTTACACAAAGGTAGAATTTATATTATTATAAATCATATTGAAGCATTTAAAACTTCCTTTTCTAACATTCTCTATTCTTCCTACACTTGAACAAACATTTACTTACATTAAATTATACACATCGCATTTACTAATTGCTATAGTTTATTCAAAATACAGAGCGAAAATATTCCATTATTTTAAATAGTAATTAGCTGAATTAGCAAATGAGATCGGTTTACTTAAACTATTTTGAATTCAATTTACAAAACGTAGTGATTCAAGAAGGTTTGCTTAAGTGATTACAAAATTAATGGAACGTTAGCAAAAAACGTTATGCGAGTGATTTTATGGAACAATACTTAGAGCGTAGTAAGCATAATATTATGATATAACTTTGATTTAAATTAAGGGAGATTACTTTAAAATATCTAGTGTTAATTATCAGTATTTAGTTCAGCATATATCTTATGCTTCATCCATTTTATATTTTAGCAATTCCATCTATTTTATATATTAGCAATTTCTTATTCATATATAATTAAAATAAGCACAGAAATATTCAGAATGATTTGATTATTTAATTAGTTTCCAGCAGTAAACGATTTTAATTCTAATTGGCCTGGGAGTTCAACAACATATACGAAACAATGAAGTTCAATAAATAATTAATCATCAATTATCCTTTTAACATCAAATAAATAATAATTAAACTTATAAATATGATAGTCTTATAATATTTAAATAAGATAGTCTTCCTTATGAGTGTATTAAACTCTTGCTGTAAAAATACAGCATCTTGACTTAGAAATAACTTAAAATGGTTGAAATATATTAAGAATTCTGATAATGTTGACAACAACAAATAAGAATATATTTTATAGCTAAAATAGATCATTATTTTTAAAAAAAATATTTCATCAATACAGCTATTAAACTATTATTTATTCTAATCTGAGTACTAAAAGAGAGGTTAAGCGTTCATATACCTTTACATTTAACTGTATATGCAGCTGTAAAAATAGAATTGTTGGTAAAGTATAGCACACCCTTTCTTAAGGCTATCGTTAAGAATACACTTAGTGCCTTAGATTTTGAGTGCTATGTATTTCATTTGAATTCCTATTTATTCTATGAAAGAATTATTTATTTCCTAAAAAAGAAGGAAAAATGTATTACTTGCTAAGTTAACATAAATAAATGTTTCCAAAGATGCAAATTTTTTCTCCAAAATTCTTTTTTAACTACCGCGAATAATATTATGTTTTTACGTTATAATTTAGTATGATTTTAATTTATGTATTCGCTGTTCATTTGTAATCATTATGTATGTAATTTACTTTTATTTAGAGTAGTGAAATACAATCTGATTCCATTAAAAACCACCTGTCAAAGGAACTTAGAGGTACAGCATTAATATAAGCTAATAGTAAAATAAAATATCAAACCTGCGTTTGCCAATATTGGTGTTTTTCGATATTCTACCCATTTTCTGGTCATTCTTTTGCTATTATGACTTCATTAATAAATTAGCGATATATTCTGCTTTTTTTTTAATAACCTACAGTATAAATCAAATAAATTATCTGACAATTTCGGTTTCCCTTTCCCTTTTTCGTGCGATAAATTCAAATTAATTCTCCGTCGTATAAACCTTTTGTATATGTTTACATTCTCCTGATATTATTTTAAATTGTTTTGGAACTCGCATATAGAAGAAAGATCTTTACAACAATTAAAATTTGATCAATTTGAAACAGTTGAATGTTCAGCTATTCCTATTGATCATGTGATCTTAAAAAATATCTGTGTCAAAAATATCCAAATCGGAGCATTTTCTTTTTTCGAGAACTGATGCTTCGATTTCTATTCAAATATTCAAATCCTAAAAACATAAATAAAAAGTATTAAAATGGTAAGCTCTCTGTAAACCCAAATTATTGAAAGAATACGCCTCAAAGATAAAACACACACACACACACACACACACATATATATATATATATATATATATATATATATATGAGCAGGTGTGTAAATGTTAAGAACGAAGTCGAAAATTTAGTATATAAACGGAACGAAGGGGCAGAGTGGACTAAAAGACTTATCACAAGATTAATTAGGTATGGTTTCACATGCGCAGATATGTACCTAGATTAAAGGTAGGAGTGTCAGAGCGAGATAACGTACGCCTGCATTCTAAGCTTATAATTTCTGGGAAATTTCCCAGAGTATATCAGTTTAAGAGACTTCGAATTACTGCCTCAGTGCAAAGTGACTAAAAATCAATTCATAAGACTACAACTGAATTGTTTTTCCCGAGGTCAAATAATTGGAAAGATAAAAGAAAGGTAGAAGAGTGACAAGTGCAGCTGTGGAGTTCGGCATTGCGCACAGTATCGTTTCACAACTATAGAGAAAATTTCAAACTACGGGAACTTCAGTCCGACAAATCAGCTGTGGTAACCCAAGGGCAACAACGCCTGCAGACAACCGTACAATGCCTCCCAGGTCAGAAAAAACTAGAGGCAGACATCGAGATAAATCGCTAGACACTACACAGATGATTGAATGACCGATATCACGTTTTATCATAACCAAGAGGCTGCACATTGCACCACGACGTGTGAGGTGTCTACGTAAAAAGCCTGTTTATCGGAGAAGGCGTTTCTCGTGATGAAGGGAATACCAGAGTTGGATAGAAATCAATGAAGTCCAGTTTTCTTTTACGGATGAGAGCAGGAGCAGTTTGAGTAATGATTCTGTTTCCATACATATCTGGAGAGAGCGAGGAACCCGTAATAACCCCACAAACATCATCGAAAGAGTCCGGTTTGGATATCGTTGTTATCTCGTTTGGAGTGTTATCACACTTGGTTGAAATACCCACCTTCACATATTCGAAGGAGGCTCAGTTCCGGGAGACCTCTAATGTAACGAGATTAAATTCTGTATATGCGCCTTTATGAAGGCGTTATAGATCCTTTGTTGATTTTCATGAACTACAATGCGCAAGCTCATCACACAGTTGATGTCGAGAAGCTGTTGGGCAGTGAAGATATTGAACGCAAGGATTAACCGGCGAGGTTTCTTGATCTAAATCCCATCGAGCATTTATGGGACTTTCTGGGTAGACGCTTAACAGCACGCAACTTACCATCAGTAACGATTCCAGAGCTCAGATTGGTGGAACCAGAATGGGCTGCAGTGCCTCAATAACTCATTGACTACATTACACTCAGCATGACCATATGATGTGAAACCGGCATAGTAGTCAGAAGAAATCATATCCTCTAATAAAGGCTGCATGTTTGTGGTTGTACACCTGTCACATGGATGTTTTTGGCCATCAGTCGCATTGTGCTCCCTGCTACTTTTCTAATAAAGTTCCTTTCTATTCTTTTGTTTACTTTTTTGGTAAAGTTTGCTTACAGTTCTCATGTTCTTACATCTTGGAGAATCTTATGGTATATTTCTGTTGATTTGGAAATCTGAATGTTATATTGAAAAACACCAACTCCGCCACAATTTCTGCACACCAGTGTATATTTATGCAAACTATGGCCATAAATTAGTAATTATTTGCAATGTTGTGCCGGAAAATTAAGAGAAGTCCTGTTGCACATGTAAATTATTTCATTAAAGTTCACACAATAGTAATATGGAAGCAAGATGATGGCACACACGTGTGTTAGCTTGTAAAGTGAAGCAAAAAGGAGAAAAGTAGTCAGTGAAATGGAGGTTTTATATTGAGAAGCCAGCATATTATGGGGAAAAATGTCTAGGCCTAATTTAGAAGTTGTATTAATGCTGTGAGAGCAGATTGGTTTCAAGAAGAATTTAAGCTTTTAAATTTCTTCTAATATGTGTAAGAGGTTTGTTATTTTATTAAAATAATTATAGTTGATTATTGGGTAATGCATTTTCTGAGAATTCAACCTTGCACCAGATTCTAAACAACATAAAATTATTTCATGTAATAAAGTGGAAAAAAAAAAGGTTCAGCTAATTTATCTCTTGAAAAACGCTTCAGTTAATTAAACGTACAATTTCTTTGTAAGGTCAGTCAGTAATATTCTTTTTTAAAAAAGGAAATGAATATTTCTGAATATAATTATAGAATTTTACTGGAATAATTCGAACATTCGAAATTTTTTACATTTTTTGATAGAATTTATTCTTGTAATATAACCTTAATCGATATAATATAATAAACTCACATCTTGACGTTTATTTCAAATAATTTAAAGATAACATTGAATTTTTCTTTCTAAAAATTTACCCTTTTCAAGAAAAGTTAGAATTTATATATATTCAAAGACAGTTAATTTAAATCATAAAAGAATTTATTTTAAGTTAATATTTCACAACATTTCTGCAATGGAAAAGTAAATGTTTTTCGCACTGACAGCTTAATTACGCATTTCTCTCTGTTTCAAAGTAAATAAAAGACTTCCCTGAATATTTTAATATGCCTTCTAGAAATTTTAACGACTATTCTTGGTGAATGAAATGAAACTACAAGAATTAAATTATCACTTTTGTAACAATGTTACCTTCCTCGTAATTGTACATTTTAATTACTGCTTCTTGTTTTAATTTCGTTTCGGACACATTTGTGCATTTCATGTGGGAAAACCTCATTCACATTTAAGTCAGAAAGAAGTTTTTTTATGTTTTGGCAGAACGAAGAGTAAATTTTATTCCTTGTCATGAGGTGTATTATGTTATCTCCCAGTAAGTTATATCCGTTTATGTAGTGAAAGAAAATACTACATTTTTCTTATACATTTAATACTTTTTACAGTACAATATAATTTCCGTATTTCACTAGAAATGGTCTATCAATATTTCAAATGTGATTCATGAATGAAGCGAGAATAATTTAATCAATCAGAATCGTCAGAAGCTCATAATTTACTGGTAGTGTTATGCTGTTACTACAGGACAGTATTTTAAATTTTATTTCGAACAAACATATTTAGTTCCATTAAATGTAATTTCCCTTAATTTACAGCAGAATGTTCTTGATTTCTTTAATTATTTTCAGGAAGATTATTCACTTCCCAAAACTCGAAAGTTGAAAATTGTAGTAGTGTTTAACGTGAGAATTTGAATCTTCATCGAATTCATCCCCTGCTCGCACGTACACACATACCAAACGGAATAAAATGTGTTTCCAAAGCGGCCCGCAAAGTCTTTTAGGTTAGATAGGTCTGTTTAAAAAAAATGACAAGATCTCCGTATGGTGAGAAAAATATTAAATCTTCTTAGGTTTGCTAGTTTTTTTTTTTTTTCGAAAACATATTGAAGCATGTTTAATTCGAATTCAGTATTTCGTATTCTATTCTAACTAGTTAAAAATGTCGGTCATTGAAATACAGAAAGATAAAATAATACAAGCATTCAGTCTCCTAACAGGCAAATGTTTTATCTTATAAAAACATTGCGTTAATTTTATTTTCATTTAACACTAAAATTCAAATACATATTCAACGTTAAATCTGCAATCATGAAAATTAAAATAGAAATGTTTCTTTTAGGAAAATACTTTTCTTATAAGACCAAAGAAAATTTAAACTTCTATCCCAAAATTAAACATGGTATAAAAAGTATAGGACCTTCTTTAATAAATTAAATACATACAAAAACTCGAATACACGAATATTCGTGTTATTCAACGTATTTGTACAAAATGCTTGAAGTGAAAAAAAGAAAAATATATATCAAAGATTCTAATGTTAGTGACATATTAAATATAAAACGGCTAAACATCTGATTGCCATACGTCACACATTCAAATGATCATCTCTATATTTTGCTTTGAAAATGATTGAAACATATCA
Organism: Nephila pilipes; assembly: GCA_019974015.1. NCBI lineage: Eukaryota > Metazoa > Arthropoda > Arachnida > Araneae > Nephilidae > Nephila > Nephila pilipes. Next base: position 35,376 of record BMAW01114311.1, read on the forward strand.
AAATTTTACAAATACATAAACACAAAACTACATTTCAAACAAAAACTTTGTAATTAATTATAAGAATAGGCATACAAAAATATTTATATTTATTCTGATACCTCGTGAAATCTTTACTTTTATTTTAATCAAACTTTACGTAACATAAATTATATCACTTATGACCTACATATTACTTAAGATTTATATATTATTTCGAAATTTGATTAATTTAATCTTTGGTATTACTTTTGCACATCAGCTGGTGAAAAAAATGTATAATCTTCAAAACTCTACTAATTTTTGTTAATTAAATTAATGAAATTTTTTTTTCCAACTAGTGTATAAATATTTCGTCTTTTTTGAAAAAAAAACTTTAATGAATTTTGCAGTTAAAAATCAAAAAAATATAAATTTCAGATGAGGGAATAGAATTAAATCTGTTTTAACACATTTCTTAAATTTTAACTTACTTTTCATTTTTGTATGGAAAAAGTATTGTATCATAAGACAAAATTTTAATTTTGTTAGAAAACTTGAGTTTATTATTTGAATTCTAAGATTTTTTTTTAATTAAGTAACGTCTTTAAGTGGAAGATAAAATACATTTATCAATTTATTCTATCATAGAGTAAAGTGTATTTTTCAAATAAAAAAAACGTGATTGTTTCTAGCCATTATCAAAACATTATCTTCCTAATTTTCTTACTTAATGATTTTTTCATAAATCTAAAATATTTTAACAAAAATTACCAACAAAAATTTTTCTAAAAGATTTACTTCTTTAAGCAAGTGTTAATATGAGATTCATGTATTCAGTAAGGCTTGTTTAGAATTAAATTATTATATTCGTAAGTTTGTGGGCAGTTCTTGCATATTTGTATTTAGTTCTTGGCTCTGAGGGATTAAAAATAAGAAACTAATTGCAGTTATAGTCACTAATAATTCGTGATTAAAATATTTTCTTTCACTTAAGAGACTACTTTTAACACCACTTAATGTTTACCAAAGAGTGCATTAGAATTTTTAATAATTAAATGAATATTCATTACTATACCTTTAAGTTATTTGGTCCTAAAAAGTAATTGACTTTGAATTATTTGTATATCTTACTTCTGAATAGATCTTATCATTTAAAAAAATACGAGTATACCGACTTTATTTTAATCACATCTTATGGTAATATGTAATTAAATCTTGTAAATTAACATGAATATAAAATTGAAATTTCTTTTCTTAAAAAAAATATTAAAATTTTCATCTTGTGGTCTGTTCTAGTTTTACTTAACATCATACGTTAAACAATTTATTTCCAAAAAATGGTTTCACGCCATGAAGATAAAAACATGTTAGCTTTTTTTAAAAATGTAAATACGCTACAAAGTCTTCGTCTCGTTATGATATTTAATTATACATGCATCAAAAAACATTTGGAATACCTTTTCTTTATTTCCCTTGTAGCTAAAGCATGTCTTTCATATTTAGATTATACGCACAAAAAACTACCTAGTTATATTTTGTATTTCTCAGTTTTACGAAAACGTTAAAAAAATGTTTTAGAACTGAATTTATATTAAATAATTATTTCTTACTTAATTTATACAAAATTGTGACATTTAGTGAACTTGAAGTCACCAACAATCCATTATTATCTATTTATAAACCTGAAAACACTGACTCAAAAAGTAGTATTTAGTTTCAAACTGAATAAAACTATTTTTTTTTACTGAAAGAACTTACATCTCAAAACTCAATAAAATCTTTTGCTTTAAGTTCATTTATTTCTCTCATAGAGACTTATAGTTAAGTGCGTAACAAGTCAACAAATTCAATCCGAGTAAAAGCGGTTAAGAAGTAAAAATGTTTCCATAGACCAAAATTTTCTTTCATTCTCAAATCTTGTAAAGAGAGTCTGCTTTTTCTAAATAAATCCCCGAAAGAAATACAATAAACAAAGAAATGTGCAAGCCATGAACAATACAAAGACTAATCAAATGCTACTTTAAAAATATTATGTAGTAAAAAAATAACTTACACAATTACTTATGTACAAATATAAAAAACGAACTAAACAAAAATTCTTGATCCCTTTAAAATTAACATCAAAATGTGATTTTCGAATGAAATTTAAACTAATTATCAACACTCCAAATGGTATAGTAGTCGAATAGAATCCTCAAAGTCACGCGAGTTTAATCTAACGACTGGAAATGAATGCTTAAACATCGGCCGATCAACAAGATAGATGTGGGTCAAATTCAAAGTTAAAATTTGTTAAAACATTGACATCATTTTTAAGATGAAGAGATTTATTTTCTTACTTATACAGATTTATGTGTACATATAAAATCCAACATTGAAATAAATACACGAATAAAATAAAAAGGTATGGTAATGATCTAATGTCATTCAAATAATTATTTCAAAATATATGTTCTTTCATAATTAATTATATTTTCCAGATAAAAAAATTTAATTTTGTTAATTATGAGTTTATTTGGCATATACTATGCAGAGCGTTTTGAATTTCACTGACCAAAATTTAAGGGGAGATGGAAAACCTCTAAACAAGTAATTTTCAAGCGACAATGCATAGGCGAAAAGTAAGCAGTGAACCTCTAGATGGCGCTGTAATTCATAAAAAACGCGTGTTTTGTTGCACATAAGACTTTATTACTACTGGAGATTTCAGCAGGCATGATGACAGGCCATGACTTCTGAAACCCAAGTTGGAACTGACGATGTGTAAGAAAACTCGTGTTTTGTGCTTTGAATTACAGCGCCATCTTGAATTTCTCCGCTTGCTCTTCGATTTTACACTACAAATTGAAATTTACTGCACCAGTTGCTTTCAATCACATATGAAATTTTTGCCTGTCAGTTTCAAAAGACCCTGTATTTGATAGTTAATTCATTATAAATTGAAGTACACATAATATCATTATTGGTCTCATTTTAAAAAAAATTAAACATGAGGATTCTTGTTGTTTTTCAAAAATGTAACTTCTCTTATTAGGATTTTGTTTTGTTGCATCCAAAGCATATTTGAATCATTAGATATTCCTACAATTTAAACTGTATATTCGATTGATTTTGTAGGAATTTACTCACGCAAATGCACTTGTATGAGGCACATATTTACACACACACACACATATATATATGTGATGCATCCGTACAACCATCTTCTTTTTAATTTAATTTTAAATTGAAGATCACATTTCTGTCAACCAATCTTCTACAACTCCAACTTCTATAACTTTAAGTATAGAAATTTCTAAACGTTAATCATAAAATGACAAAAATATCTCGTGTCTCGAGTGTCACTTCTATTTTGCTTCTGCCGTCTTTCTTAACGCAGTAGTGTTTGCTGCCCCTCCATGAATGTTAACATCATTCATTAGTTAAAATGAATCATCCGTTTTGAAAATGCTACATTTTCATAAGTAGATGACTCAGAATGACAGGTAATAAATGAATGCAAAGAAAAATTATGGGAGTTTTTTTCACAACTGTTATATAAAACTTCATTTAGTTACACTGTATAATGTAAATTCGATACACGAACTCCTGCCTAAGACGTCGCAAAGTGAAAGCGGTAGTTGATTGTAAAGAATAAAATCTGTTGTTTAGCTTTAAATTAATTTGCGGGTAATGGAAGCGCATGCACTTTATTTTGTACACACCACCAAAGGAAGAAAGAGCGCGGGACTATATGAGATGACTTAGGTAGTCATTTGTGCAACATCAAGTCATCTGGTACACTACATACGGTCCAACTGCTAGGTAGCTCAGTAAATGCTTCTGAAACGTCTGTCGTGATATAGCTTGACGAGGAACAAACGAGGGCCTTCTATTTTTCACACAATAAATTCTCCCACAGTTTTCCTTTGTAATTGTGTATTACTTATCATAATTTATCATTTACCTATAAATATGAAATTTCGAAATAGTATGATGATTCATGTAAAACAACCCTGTATAATAGTTCTGCTTCCATTTAGTTGCTGATTAAGATCGCTATAAAAATTAGGCTAATTAAGTATGATTACAGAATAGAATTTTGGTGACTGGAAGTTAATTCGAGCGTTCGTTTGTGTTTGTCTCGGGATAATTAAATTATACCTTTATCAGCAGTCTGCTTAAAATTTAATCTTAGTCTTTTAGCCTTACAAATTCGTATATATGAAAATATTTTCCGAACAATGATCACTCTCAATCTAAAAATTCCAATTCCCTTTCATTTCCTTTAATGATCATAGCCCTATTTATATCACGCGTTTTCCTTTAATTCGAAATCTAAAGTAAAAAATGCTGAATTGACAAGATCTAAAATAATAATGCAATACCCAAACCAAAATGTAATCATTCCTGTGTTAATTTGCGTTTATTTGAAGAATTGATTCTTTTTCTCTGAAAATGTTTTCCTTTCGACTTATAAACTTTCAGTAGATATGGAAATCTTTGGATAATATCATTTTTCGTTAAATGATATAACAGCAGATTAATATTTCGTGTGCGATCAGATTCTAATAAAAATATTTTAATGAAATATTCTATCAAAGAAAACGATTATTGCATACATATATTATTCATTAATCTGTCATTGTTATAAACAAATTGAATCGTGTACTCCTGAGAACAATAAATAGCGTGTTTAATTGAAAGGATTTAGGATAAACGAGGCATATGCATAACCATCTCTTCGAATCACTGAATAAATTAGATTTCACTTATTTCTTCTCAAACGCAAATAAACGTGGAAACATTCCTTTATTCTATAACAATAAGATAATTTTTAAATTCCCTCTGTGTGAAAGATTATATTTATTTCCCTTTTCCTAAGAGAGAGATGCTCAAACAATAACGCGATCTTCGGGGAACATATAAAAGAGTATTTTTCAAAACAAATTTTCGCTATATTTAGGAAAAGAGATTACGTGACGATTTTCTCGGAACAAATTTTCTCAACTGTGTTTCAGTTGCGAGAATTCATGACAGGCTGCAAACAATTTCTCTGAAATATCAAAGAAAATATTTTCCTCTCTTTCATCTTTAAACTAATTTCTGAAATAAAGGAAAAACTATGGATTCATAAGGAGTGAAACCATTTGATTTGCCAGGCAAATAACGTAAGCTTTATATTAGATGCATAACGAGATATTTTTGCATAATTTCCTTTAATTAACCATTGTCTACTTTAATATGATGCTTTTTGAGCTTAGAATCTCTTCCAAAAGTAGAATAAGACGCGTATGTGAACTTTAATAACAAATAAAGTAATCTACAGATATTCAACTTTAAATACTCATAGAACCGATAAGCATTACTTAGTTGACATCTCTATCAGATTTTTTATTCACTGATTAATGATTTGTGACTGTTTTATATACTTATTATTAATGGTGCCTACCAATGATGTGAGTAATTCCTTAAAGTTACAGCTGTTTGCGTTAGATCATTAACATACGAAAACCACAAAATATTACCTTTACATGCTTGTAGTCGCATATGGAATGACGTCCAGCCTCCCTTTCGTTTTTTAATGTTTTATCTCTAGAACGGAATATGGCAAATCAGATCTACAATAACAACCTAATCAGTTATGAGTTCTTTACCATTTACATTGCGTATATTTTTAGCTGTTACTTTAGCACGATTGCTTTGTTTAAGTTTCGAAAGAATCACATGAAGAATATACACTATTTATTAAAACGTTTTTATGTATTTCACTTGGTGTGTGTGTGTGTCATCAAATTTTCGATCGTTAATTTAACCAATTTCTCATCAAGCTAGAGCTCTGAAACATTTGAATAATTCTAACTCGCCTAACAATGCAATATTTAAATACTTGCAACAAGTTTTAACTATATTTTCTTTAATAATGCAGTTTAGAACAACCACTCGGCGCGATTTCAAAAATTAGCACCAAACTTGGTGATTTTTCTGCTGAACTTTAAGTCCGTAAAAAGGACCAGGGTAGCCATATTTTGCAAAATACCACCAAATAATTCTTGTCGAAAAAGGTGGGTGGGTTAAACTACATTCCAACCATTTAATCTACCGGATGAATTAATTAATTTTAGTTAGTTTTAACGTTTTTATGTATTTCAATTGGTGTGTGTCTGTCTGTGTGTGTATATCAGTGTGTCATTAAATTTTCTATCGTTAATTTAACCAACTTCCCATTAAGCTAGAGCTCTGAAATTTTGGAACCGTTCTTACTTCCCTAACAATGCAATATTTAGATATTTGTGACCAGTTTTAACAAAAAAATTTCAATATTTTTTTAATAAAATTTGCCACCATATAAAAACGTCGTTTATAAAAACGTTGGGTTTTTATCTCGAAATATTCACTCTCTAATTTAGGGGTTAGAAATAACAGTTTAATAAAATGTTTACCAATCAAAATAGTTGACAGAAGACTATCTGAATATTTATATATCTAGCGGAAGCAAAAGCTCAATTGCGCCTTTGAATAATTGTGGGTATATATAAACATTAAATTCCACCTAGTCATTTATGAAAGGACCTAATATATTGTAAATAATGGTACATTGTTTTATACTTACACATCTATTGAGATTCCCCACAATATTCCTTTAAAAATGAAATATTATTGCATGTTATTGCTTTATATCTTAACTTAAAATTCAATTTAAAGCGAGTATATATTAAAACAATTGTAATCAGTATCTGATTAAAACAACTCATTTCTTTTGACGACAAGTTTCTTTTTCAGAAGTATATTTATGCTTTCAACAAAGATTCCTAGAAAAAATTAATATAGTTTGGAGTGGAATATTAGAAATATTTTTGGCGTTTTTGGTTTTAAAAACGAATTGTGAATTATATCGCGCCTTTATGATAGCTTAATCAGCTCCGTTTTATTTTTCTGCGATGATAATTACTAAAAAAGCTAATCCAAAACGTTTCAAATACACGGAAGATGGTATTGAAGCATTTTAATTAAAATAAGTACGTCACTCATATTTGCCATAATAAAGTACGTTCAAAGACTTTGATCGCGGTTAAGGTGCATAAAAGCTATTTAGAAGAAGATAAAGAGATGCTACATGGATTTTATAGAGTTTCGTAATACCAAACACTCTACAGAAATATTTAATTAAACTTCTTACTCAGCCCATTAAGACAGGAAATGAGATTTCGATAATTTATTTCTTTTGTTACGTATATAATCAACATTTTTCAAAGAAATTACCAACATATCTTACAGAAAAAAATAAAGATAAATTTCCGACATCAATTTGTTGCCACACAAAGTGAAAAACATAGCAGTACTTTATTTTCACCTATTACAATGATAAAAATAAAGAAGCACGGAAAATAAAAGCATATACATTAAGTGCTATACGAGCTCTGTAATATTTATGTTTCATGAGAAAATTCTTTATTAATTTTTCATGCAATTTTAACAGAAGGAAAGCTAACGTACTACTTTTTTTTTTATCTTAATCTCTTAGGTTAAAGATTAAATAGGGAAGTTTATAGACGATATATCTCAGACAGGACTTTCGTTAGTAAAATTGAATTAAATATTCATAACATGAAAAATACTCTAAAACAGGGAGGTCCACCCCTTGGTCAAATGCACACATTAATGCGGTCCCAGAAGTTAGAATGAAACGGAAGAAATATTAGTATCCGTGCAAGGATATATAATTATATATAATTATTTCAAGCGTCTTCGTTTTAAATTGTCTCTTTTGAGTCGAAACTCAACCCTTCCCCGTCAAAGCCCTTTCTCGTGTCTGAGCATTATACAGATTCCTATGCCAATAGGGGGTATGATACTTCCTTGAACTCTAAGCTAGTCAATATTGGCGATTTATGGGCGTTTACGCATTGACCAGAACAAATAACATAGAGTAGGAACAGATTTAGTGCTCAACGTTCAAATTTCTTTTACGAGAAACAGCCTTAGGTAGGTTTCAGATAAAGTGGCATACTTGATTCAACTCAGTTCCCTTTCAGCTAGTTTACATGTCTGAAATTCCGTATCGAATATTGTGTTGATTCAATTATATATTGCCGAATGAATAATCTTCTCTAAATGTTAGTTGACTGAGTTTGATGAGAGACTGGGGATTCTTTATTAAAATTAACATTTGTTAATTTCCCTATGCTCCTCTCAGTAATATACTACTTTGTTTGAAACCATGTTTTTAATTCTGAAGAGCCAAAATGTAGAGCAACTACTGAACACTATCATTCATTTTTTTTTTGCAAGTTTACTGCTGTAATTAGATGGATTATGATCGCATTCACACATCGCTTGATACTTAGTATATTGCTATAGTTTTACATTGTTCGTAAATAGTTATACTGCATCATATTTCAATTAACATTACCTGTGTATCTACAGATTGCGTGAAGAATATGAATCAGTTATAGACTAATTTTATCTTATCATTTGTTTAAAGGAGGTTAATATATTTTTTATCTCATCATTGAAACTTGTTTTGTGTTGTTCATAAATATAAATTCAGTAGTTCATTTTTATTATAATTCCATTCATCCATTAATTTTATTAAATAGTTTGAAAAGTTTGAAATTTAACGTGACCTCTACGTTTTAACAAAATCCAGCATTGAAAGGAGGCAATTATTCAATGAAAAAAAAATGAATAGAGATTTTCTTTTGAGAGAAACAGTTAGGCAATTTGTTTGATTTGTAAGATTCGCATGTCTGTCATTAAAGAGTACAATTTTAAAAGAAAATAGACGCTAAAATGTACCAAAAAATTCGATACGTATGAAAAAGTGTTGTTAAGACGAAATAGCGGCAGGCTAAAAAAAGCTTCTCATATATCTACAAAAATATTTTAACAACTTAACAATTTACACAGAAACATTTGTAAAGGATAGATATGTAGTCTCAATTTTAATATCTAAGACCTCAAAGCAGTTTTTAAATGGTGAGTTTATTCCCCAATGTATCGAAAGTAAGGCGATTATAATTTCCTTGCTAAGAATGACAATATTTCCAAAATCAGATTATGACATCAAACTTTTGCAGGAATATTGACGAATTTAGAAAATCTGTAGAGCATGATTAGGAATGTAAAGCTTGCAGTTTTAAATTTTATCCTTACTCACTAAATGATAGTAGTGATGCCATTGATAGGGCTCCATTTATCATTTTTGTTAGAGATAGTAATTTCGATTATATGTAATGGAGCATAGCATCCGCTCCATCGACTTTGTCCCCAGCTATGGTAGGTAAAGAAAGAATGCTAAGCTAATAAAATTAATAAAAGGCAATGTTGAAAATCAATGTCACGAACACACGTTTGATGAAGGCGTAATACAAAGAGAAAAATGATGTTGAAAGGTTTTAAAATTGGACCATGTTATGTAAATTGTGTCGGCATAGAAATTGCTTACTATTTTAAAGAATTTTAGAGCTAAACACCTTCATCTATTTAAAAAAAAATATTTCATTCTTTAGAGGATTTGTTTTTCATATATAAACGTACAGAATGTTCGAATAAACAGATAGGATTGAATTTTGAAAAATTACTGTTTAAGTGAATGATATTTTTTATCTGTGATATTTATATTTAAAAAAACACAAAGCAAATATTTAAAATTTTGTTTTCATCCTCCTTCAAAGAATCTTATTTTCTATGCACTGAATAAAATTATATTCAAACAAAAACACTGATATCAATATGTCGGATGTGTTTCTGGAGAAGTTTCATATTATTATCATACTGGTAACTACCGTAATCCTTTTAGTTGAAAAATGGTGCATATCCGTCAGTCTTTAGCTAACTGCAATATAAAACAGTGTGCCATTTTTTTTCTAGTCTTATAAAGTTTTATATTTATCTTTAATTATAAGGATTCCTCATTTTAATAATAAGACCTTATTTTAATTTTATTTTAAGACCTTTTTAACTTTATTTACCCTTCTAAAGCAAATACATTTTTTGCAAATGTGAGAAGAAAAACGATTGATAAGAAATTTACTAATATTCTTCTAAATTTCTATTTAACTTACCAACTTGTTGGCAAATTAAATTTAACCGGCAACCCATTTCTTCCAACATGTTGCATCTGATTCATTATAGATGTAAAATATTATGAACTGGACATACACATTGTAAGGAAAAAGTCTAATTTTATAGGGTAAATCATTCCTGAAATACCACAAACATCTTTAACGGTCTAGGGATTTTGAAGATATAAACTGCGTTGCAAATTTTTAAAATTTATTTTTTTAAACAGCATTTAATTCTTGTTATGAAATACAGGACTCATAAGTATATAGCAGGATACACATAACTCTAGCTACCATGCCGATGATTTATTTTGAAAAATCGGGAGATCTAAAGTATGTAACGGCCTCATTTTATCAAAACACTATAAGTCATAACAATAATTTAGATAATAGGAAATTTGAAATATTTATTTTCATTTATGAACTTTATTATCTGCGTTTTCACGAAACATTAATTCATATTCGTGAATTAAGCAATACGATATTTTCTTTTTCTTTCTGAGGATAAAGATTTAAGGAATCAAAACCAACAATTTGAAAATTTCTTGTTTTTATATAAAAATATTACACTCCAAATCAAATAAAAACAAATCATTAATTATTTTCGATCAGTTCTACGTAATTTAAAATAGTCTTATTTGCTGATGTATCAATTTTTGTTTTGCATGTCAAACCTATACCGAAATTGTAATTTTTGTTCTCAATTGAAATTATTCTCTCATTGATTTACAATAAACCTTCGTACTCAGTGGTTATGGGTTCAGATAAGGAATATATCTCATGTTACTTTAACTCTGTCTCTCTCTCACATTAATTTATTGTTACATCAAAAGCAACTTAGTATTTTTTTTCCATGACAAAAACAAATACTCCGATTTCAAACACAAATCTCCGTCCTAAAATGTGTCTGTTCTTAGAGGTTCATCCATTATTCAAGAATGTTTTCAACAGAAATATTCTGGAAAAACAAAGAAAACTACTTTTACTTACCTGATGCTCTCAAACTGCGTTTTTCAGCAGTTGTTTGAAACAAACTGTGATCTCTCTTTTCGAAATGGAATACTTTATTCTTTCAAAGGATTTGAAAAGAGCCCAGAATAAAGATATTAAAAAGATAATTGTTCTTATAGTCTTTTCAGAACATTATGTAAAATCATACATCTTTATTATTGTATTCGAAGATGAAAAATATTTTTAAAAGGTAGGAGAAATGAACTTGGTTCTTTATATAACAGTTCAATTGAAAAGTCCCCGGCCTACCATAGTAAAACACATTTTTTTGGCAAAATTAGTTTTTTTTATTCAACATAATTCCCTTCAAGGGTGATACACTGATTATTCCTTGCGCATCCCAAAATACAGACGCCATAACCTTGCCAGCCGACTGTTGCCCACGCTTTGGAGCGGGTTCATCGTATGCAGTCCACTCGGATGACTGTCGATTGGACTTCGGAGTGAAATGATGGAGCCATGTTTCATCCATTGTCACATATCGAAGAAAAAACTCGGGTTTATTACGCTTGATCATCTTCAAACATTGCTCCGAATTATCAAAACTCGTCGTTGTTTTTGGTCAAAAGTGAGCTCAAAAGTGAGCCCCACTTTGCACAGAGCTTTCTCATACCCAAATATTCGTGAATGATATGATGTACACATTCAGTTGATATCTTTAGAGTGTCTGCTATTTCATTGAATTTCAATTTACGGTCATTCAAAATCATTTTGTGGATTTTTTTAAAGTTTTCGTCGGTAACGACCTCTTTTGGGCGTCCACTGCGTTCACCATCTTCGGTGCTCATTTCACCACGTTTAAACTTAGCATACCAATCCTTGATGGTTGATTTTCCTGGGGCAGTGTCCGGAAACTCGGCATCATGCCCATTTTTTGCTTCAACTGTATTTTTTCAATTCAAAAAGCAATATTTTATCAACAGGCGAAATTCCTTTTTTATCCATTTTTTTCACAACAAAAGTTGCTTCACTCAAAATGCTATAATTCACAAACTAATGATCCGACAGCTGTCGAATTTATACACGCATCCTTTGAGGATTAGGGCTAACTAAAAAACATGTGGATTCAATTCTAGTAGCGCCATCTATGTGTCAGACCGGGGACTTTTCAATCGTCTTGTTATTGAAGTACTTTTTCGTATGAAAATGAAGGTATATATTTGTTATACAATTAAATAACTTATTATATTTAACATGGATGATTTAAAAACAAAAATGTCAGTTAAAATTACTTAATGTACTGAAAATGCATATAAAAATTTAGTAAGTTATGAAATCTATGAATGATTGTTTCCCGGAATAATTAGTCAACATTAGTTCATTACTAACTCCAATCCATTGTCCAATCTTATAATGTAGCGTTCTAATTTAGTTCCTGAAATAAAGTTGTAAAATTCTAATTAATCTTTTCAGTTTGAAACTTTACCAATATACGAGACGTGAGTAGTTATATAACAACTTTAATTAATCAAAGTACTTCCAAACTTTATTCATCATCATCAAAACTATGTAATTATTAAATGTGTTCCTTATTCGAATTTACAGAACTAAAATAATTCAATATAAGATTATGGGTGATAATGAGGTTTTGTTACAAATTCATATCAATGAACTTCTTAAAGTTAAGAATTGTTCCAAAATATTATACAAAACTAATTTTGTTTCGAAAATCTCAATTGAGAAGTTATGAAGAAATGCTTTAAATTTTAAGATTTTGTTAAAAATTACTGATTTGATTTTTATCGTTAAATCAGATATTTAATTTCTAAAAATGCGAAATAAGATTATTTCTATTAAGTAGAAAAATATCCATAAAAATGTAAGGTATTTCGATAACATTAAAAAGTAATAGGAGTGTCTGGAAATTGCTTTTTAAATTAGATTCAATTGTTATATTAATTAACTTCATTATATTATACTTGTATGTTATTTTGCGAAATTCAGGCTAATCTTTACAAATGTCAAATACTTAAATACTAGTAAATGTATCATGAGCAATACCGGAATTCATTTATTTGACTCAACATGATTTAATAATTCTAGTGTCCAAGAATCATCGCCTTTATCTCTTGTTTTGCTTCTCCGTACGCAGTCAATAAAAAATCACAATCATAAAGAAGCTACGCATGAATAGTGCAAGAAAAGTACCACGAAGCGTTTAAAGAAACAAAAAGAAAGATTATTAGGTAATAAAAATACAGGATTTATACTAATGTTTTATTTTTAGGAGGCTAAAATAGCATAAAAATGTAATTTTTTAACCCACAAAAATCGGAAAGGTCGAGTTTATTCGTCCTCCCCGTCAATCGCCGCTATTGCTGACGACTTGATTGACTACGACATTTTCTTCTTTTAAAAATATTCTGAATTGAGGGTTATTTATTTTAATACGGTATCCCGAAAATTCTAATTTAAAAATATTTCAATCCACATTTTAATAACATCAAACCGAGCCAATCCTTTCATTCTTCACTTTAATAAATCTAATATTAAAAATTCAACAAAAAAAAAATATCTTCTTTGAAAAAATATCGTAAATAACCTAAAAGATCTAAGATGAACCACAAAAATTTTTATTAATACAAAGACCAAAAGTTATTAAGAATGTCATGGTTATATTGAAATTCACCGGAAAACTATTTATTATAACAAATCTATGAAATACTTATCATTCATTCATAATTTTTCACAGACGTCATTCCAATTTATTCTCATATTCATAATTAATCTTCCAAAATCACATTTAAATAACTAATTTTTATGTGACAACTGCCTTTCTTCCCTGGTGTTTAATTGTAAAAGAATAAAAGATCAGCTTTTCTTCCAAGTCTGAAATTTCCTTGTTTCCATTTAATTAAATATTCGGCATAAATAACTGCTAAATTCAAAATCTGAGCTGCTATAATGATAAAATATTGTAGCGGAATACTTTTTCTAAGAGAATAAAAATAATTCTAATTTCCTTTAAGTCGAGTTAACATCCGTTCGTAGTTCTTGTTATAAAATAATGTTTATCATTTTATATTCCTTTCCGCGAGATATTACTTTTTATTCAAACACGTCGTTTGATATTCGTTTACTTTCGATCTATTCCTGAACTCCAGAAGCGTTTTTATTCTAATAAACGAATCCAATTTTCATTTCCTTTTTAGTCTCATAGTCGTCACAAACAGTAATGAAAACATAATTCAACAAATGTAAGATAAGCTTTCTTATATTTTTCGAAATCATTATTTATCTTTTTGATTTATTATTTGATTTTATCCTGATAGCAAACTATATTTAATAATAATTTGTCTTAATAAAATTCATTATTAAAGTAAATTTTCAGTAAAAACAATTTTATTCCTCAATTATACTAATTACAGGAATTCAAATCATTTTCGTACGCTTAAATCTCTATCTACAGATAAATAGAATTCGCTACAAAAAAAAGTTATTCTCTAAAAATTGAATATTCGTTCTAATCCCAAGACTTGAAAAAGCGAAATAATTTAAGAAAGAAACGTTAAGTTCATGGGGATCATAAGAGTTTTGCTTAAATTTTAGGGAAAATAAATATAGATGAAATGAATTTTATTAACACAATAAAAAGATTCATTCAGCAAAGAGTTCTGTAAAGGACAATGCTATTCGCCCTTATTTAGTGACAATAAACGCGAAATGTTTCGTTTCACTAGAACTACTATGCACGGTACAAAACTGAATATTCATGTACATTACTTGTTTGTTACTAAAAAAAACCGTAGTGGACTCACATTTATGTTTTGGAAATTGTAGAAAGTAAAATAATATCGTTGTAAAATATTAGATAAGTCAGGAATTAAGAAAAAATTAAGTTTAATAAAAAATATAGAGGAAATTAATTTTATTGAGGAAATGAATTTTATAGATGAAAGGAAATGATATTCTTATGCTACCTATTTATTATCTCATTTCAAAATTGTTTATTACTATTTACTGTGTAATAAAACGAAATAAAAATCACCTTTTTTGTGTGGCGACAAAGTTTATTAAAAACAATTATTGAAATATTAGTTAAAACTGGTCGGAAATATCTAAATATTGCATTGTTAGTCAAGTAAGAACGGTTCCCAAAATTTCAGAGCTCTAGCTTAATGGGAAGTTGGTTAAATTAACGATCGAAAGTTTGATGACACACTAAGTGAAATACATAAAAATGCTTTAAAAAAGAAGTCACTTGCTAAACGTTTAGGAGACATAATTTCTGTTTTCTTTCTGTTTTATTTTAAGTTGTTAAACGATTAAAACCATTTTAACCCGAAGATATTATATCCTGAATAGTTCCAAATCGTCATTTACGTTTTCAGTGTTTTGAATTCCTGATCTAAAATTTCATTAGCGAAAAACAGTATTATCTAAATGTTTGTCTCACGGTTTTCATCGTCATCTAATTCATGAGCATCTTAAGGATTTTACTTGTCATATCTTAAACAAAAATACCAGGAGACTTTCCTGTAGTTTCAGGCATGAAATCTGTTCTATATCGTTGTGATTATTTTTTTAGATAAATCTCGATACAGATCAGGTAAATTTCTGAATAAAGACATTAATAATTTATGCGCTCACGTAAACGTCCTCCATGGCGTCCCTCATTTGTATTACTTCAGTCTAAAGTTATGTCAGTTTAGTATTCTTTTTTAATTATATGGTCCTAAATGTATGATTATCCTGACCTTTAGTGTCCACGGTAGCCTAATGGTTATGTCGCGGACTCGCAGCCAGTGTTGTTTTCCTTCAGTCGCTGATGCCTTTAGACTCTCCATTTACAAGGGCTGATGCACTTTAATTCAATCGAGCTCCATGTCCAGAAGGTGGAATAGTGTAAAAGTTTGGAGAGGGAGATGCCAGCTTGGGTGTCATCCTCGTCACTTGACCTTGGGGCTCAAAAATAAGTGATACATTGCCAAGAGACCTCACTTTATTATTCGTTGCGATGTTAATAAATAATCACAATCACATATCTTGAATTTTACCTATAACTTTTTTCTTTATCAGTTCTTAACTGAAATGAGATTGCAGTTCTACAAAATTCCAAGAACCTTCTTTAACAACACCTTTTTTTTTTCCTTCCTGTAGATTGGTTGCATAAATTTATCAAAAATCACTAAGGAATTTAGTTACAATATCCCTATTCGAGTTGAAAAGTTTGCTTAAGAAGATGTTCAGATAGACTATATTTTAGATATCTGTTTTCATAGACTATATATGTAAAATTCATTTTTTTTTATGAAACAAGTCGTTAATTTCGTTTATATTAATTAATCAATTGTTTTTAAGAAACTAAAATTGCAATTTATTGTTCTATATATTGATCGGTATTTCTATCAATTTCCAAAATAATACAAACTTCGAGACAGATGTTGATTCATTTTGATAAAATGTTCTCTCTAAATGAGTTTGAAGACCCTTAAACTATAATTACTATTGGACTCCCAAAATTTGTAAATGACGTTTTATATGACATTGACAGAATCAACGCCGAAAACGGTTCCAGTAAGAAATATAAGATATATTCATTAACAGGAGTGTAATGCGGTGCAATCTTTCATCTAAAAGCATTTCACAATTGCTAAATATGCATAGAACATTATTCTAATGATATCCATTTCGTCCTCTTTCATATGAAAGTATTTCCTCTCGATATTTTGTCATAACAGCTGTTTGTGTTTCTTTGTTTTTAATCTTCAAAGCAGATTTAGACAAATAGGAATAATCCTGCCAGCCACTTAATTATACTTCTGGACCGTTTCGTTTCATATTTTAAATTATTGTTGAAAGCCTTTAATTTATTTATAACATCAAGGATTTCAATTTAGTTGTTGTGGTCAATATATTCGAAAATCTGTGTTTTGAAACTGCTGCTCCTAATAAATGTATTATTATAATACAGGGAAATGAATTTATTCAAGTGAAACATTTATTTATTGTGATTAATGCATCAATTATGTATCATATAAGACCTGTATTTATTAATAAAGACTAAATTAAAGTTTAAAATTCAGATTTGTTACACTAAAAATGAACAAAGCATTGATTCTTTTTTTAAAAAAAATTTATGTTGTAACACTCTCTTTTCATTATTATTTATTATCCTTCAATTGATTTAGTAATTTTGAATGCATGAGATATAAGTGTTGGAAAAAGTGATATTTTAAAATATTAGCAAATAAATTTCATGACTCGGTCTCGTCTTTTTTTCAGACATTTCTGCAACTGTGGCTGTTGTTTTTGAAAATTAAAAGTTTCATTACCAGAGAATTGTTGTTATATTGTTATTTTTGTAGTGTATTAATGGAGATAAGTTTAATTACATTTAATATTAATAATTATATAAATTGTGTTTATATTTATCTTATAGTTTCATAAGAATCTAATCTTTTCATATAACGTAAAGGAATAAATTCAAAATGAGGATTATAATTATTTTTATAAATATATATTTTACATTTTCCTTGTTGATCGGGTGCAATCAATGCAACAAAAGTGATCAATTATTAAAAATACATACTCAAATTATATGAAAAGGCAATTAATGTTAAGAACAGTAAATAGTTAGTCTTTTAAAATGACATTTTAATATAATTGAAGAACATAATACTCTTATTTCTTAAAGTTATATAAATTAAAACGATTATTTTTCAGTTTGTGCTTTTTGTATACATTAATGCATTTAGAACAACACTCCTTCCACAAATATCTACCAATCACTGCCATTTTGAGTGCATGTTATATATAAGGCACGTTATAGAATTACGAATCCTTTTTGCAATAAAATGAATATGTTTTTTTAAAAAAAAATCATGAATGGTAATCGGTGGCTTTGCTTATTGTTAGCACACATATCAACATTTTTGTGTTATTTTCTCTCTCAGTATGGATAAATTATTGTAAATTCGATCCATAAAGTTTCAATATGAAAATATAATCTACAGAGTGCTTATAATAAAATACTTTATAATATTTAAAACTTTAAAATAAAATATTTTATTGATTATATTTCAAAAGGATTTCATAATTAAAAAAAAGTAATGTTCGAGTAAAAAAGAATGATGCTATTTAATTGAATAAAATAATTAATGAATAGAATAGTACTGATTAATTGAATAAATTAATTATTGGATAATTGATTAAAATGTCTGTGAACAGTAATTATTTTTCAACAAAGCAAAGAGATATAAAACAATATTTTCTTTTTGATAAGTATTTGTGGAAGCCTTAAGCCTCAACTAAGAATTTTGAACTTTATCACATATTAATATATAGAAATAGTATAAATATCAATATAATCTTTTCGATATGCATCGATTAGACTCGTTTTGAAATATATGATTATAAAACTATAATCAAAAAATATAAGATACCACAAAGTTAATTAATATTAAATTCTTTTAATAAATTAATTTTCCACTAAAAAATTTTTAAACTAAAAACCTTTGATAGGATCGACAATTTACCATTTAAGACAGAGAATCGACAATCGACAGCTGTGTAGTGTAAGGCCTTCTCTTTCGAATGCAGTGACTCTCGCTTCTGTGAAAAATTCCGTATAGACGTAGCCTTCGTTCATATATGAGTTATTTTGTTTCAACGGGAAAATGATAAGTGAGCAACGAACTGTCGTGAAATTTCACATGAAACTTCGGAAAATCACAACTGAAACTTAAAATTTATTTTTAAAAGTACATGTCAATGAATGTTTAAAGCGTGTACGTGTTTTTGAGGGATTTAAGCGTCTGCAAAGTTGACCTAGAATACGTTGAAGATTATTTAAGACTGGTTCTCCCTGTCTCGAGAAAAACTTATGTCAATATCAAAAAATCTATATTCTGGTTCTATTTGATCATGGGTTAAGTATACGTGCAATTGTTGAGACTATACGAATTGACAAAAGTCTGTACGGCAAATTATACATTCTAATTTTCACATGCAAAAAATTCCCATAAAAATGGTGCCTAAAATTTCCAAGTTTGAACAACAAGCTGCTCACAAAAACGTTTCCATGACACTTGGAATGCCATTTGAAATGATCTTCAATTAGTGAGCAAGATTAAAACGTATGACGAATCGTAGATTTCTATTTATGATCCTGAAACGAAACCCGATCCACTTACTGAAAGAGTTCATATTCACTGAGAACCAAAAAGGCTCGAATGATCAAATTCAAAGCAATGCTGATCGTCGTTTGTTATCGATATTTAATTGGTTTTGTCACCAAATAATAGCCCCCTTTACTAGGTTTTTTAAAGTTAAAATATTAATCAACGTGTCTACCTTCAGGTTCTTGTTGAACTTCGTAAAAGAGTGAGGGGAAAAAAGACCCGAAATTTGGAATGACAAGTCATTCCGCAATGTCTGTCAAGATGTTTTTAGCCAAATACAGCATCTCAATGTTAAACAATTCGCCTTATTTTCCGAATCTTGAGCCATGCGACTTAACTGTTATTTAACGTGAAATCTGCATTAAAAGCGCAAGATTTGAGTTTTTTGAAGATGTGAAAGAGAAAGTGGCTCGCGTCCTAAAAGAGCTGACAAAAGAAGACTCCACGCACTGTTTCGAACATTGGAAAATTCGTATGGAGCGTTGTAGGGAAAGAGGAAGGGTATATATTAAAGGTGTTAATAAATAAAAATATATGAGATCAAAATAAGATGTTTTACTGCATCCCTCTCGTTCTTTAATCGCCACACTTTACAAATGCATTCGAAACGGGTTTAACGGTATTTTTCTCATATTTCTGAAAACACAAATATGCGGGGGGGGGGGTTAAATTCCAACAGGATAAAGCTATATTCCATAAATCTATTACAACAATAAAGTGTTTTATAGAAATTATGAGTAAATACGTCTTATAACAACGATGGAACAAAATAACCAAAAAATGGGTATTTATTTTTATCCTGTATCTTTATATTTTCCTACAACTACGGTAATTCGTAATCATAGGAATTTTAAATGTTTTCTAATATTTTGTCCCATAGCTGTGTAAAATTATTCGCAACTTCAAGATTATAAGTTTGTGCATTTCGATATGCTTCACAATAACTCGAAATGTTGTATTATGCACACAGCTAAATGATGTTTAGATACAACCATGAGGAAAAATAAAAAGAAGTTTCTATTAAAATGTGCCTGCACTTTTTTGCTTAATATTCATGAAACATTTCATTAAAATTTTATTTATAAATAAATAAACGTCATAGCGAACCAGAATTAAAAATTTATCACGTTTCAGCCTTTCATTAGACTATATTCTATTCACGTTTCAGCCTTTATACAATATGCAAGGACGAATTCTATGTTCGATTACAACAAGGCCTCTCAGACTTAAATATCAAATTCTTGTTAAGAAAAAGTATTTTTCTGTTCACTGGAAAACTCATTATCTCATAAAATAACATGGGATAAAAGGGAAATTTCCCTAAATTTGCGAAACTTTCCTTAAAAAGAGAAATAGCGGATAACATGACTTACTGACAACTTAATAAGTTCGGGTTTGTGTTCCAGTGGTGATCTTTTATAATGTGAAATTATTTTCTGGGTGTAATTTTTTTTTCTCGAGAAATGCGTGTATTTGTTTGACTTAAGATATTATTATGTATTTTAAATTACATTTTTATCATATCAGACCCTGGTTAAATTTGAAAATAGTAATTTCATCGAATTTAGGAGAATAGAGACGTTTTCAACGGGAGAAAATGAACTTATTTCTTATGCCAAGTTTAGATATTAATAACCTTTTTTAAATTTAAAGCAAATTAAGTCATATTCTACTGTTCAGATATATATGCATAAAGCATAAGTATATGCTTTAACTTTTAATCTTCGAATATTGTAGATGTTAGGATATATGTATACTTATGTATTGGATTACGTAAGAAAATCACATTCATATTCATAAATATTTAAGTAAGTGTAATTAATATACAATAGCGGTATTTACGTGTACTTAACTTTAGGTACAACTGGCATGAAAACCCTGCATTTATAATTTTAAAAAAATTATAGACATATTATAAGCGTAATATCCTGCACACTGATTAAAAATTCTAATTTAAAAAATTAAATTCAACAAATTTTAAAAGTTTAATATTTTTCGACAAAAATTTTCCTTAATTTTTATACAAATATTTTGCAATACCTAACATTTGTTGTGTATTATGCAATACCAATCATTTGTGAGAGTTTATTAGAAAATCTTATGATCACCGTATAAAATATAGACCTTTACAAGGAGAAGGTCTTTTTTAAAATTTTGTTTTTTCAATGTATCTTACTGTATAAGATTTTCAACATACGTTTGTAAAGGCTCGAACGACGTTTTTGCATTATTGTAAATCAAATTTTTAACTTAAATTTTAATTTTTGTCACAATGAGATACCAATATTATTAGCAATATTGAATTTAATGACTTTAATTGTTGATATTTCAGTCAATTTAGTTTATTTAAAACACATTAAAGAATTAAATATTTAATAGAATTAAATTTACCACAAACACTTACTGGATTTATATGAACTCAGAAAATATAATTTTAAAATAAATCGGATGCATTAAAAATATCTCAAAAAAGTTGCTTTTTTGCAGTTTATGTAAAAAGTGACAGAAGTTAATATCTATGCCTTTTTTTTAATTGTTGAATAAGGCTGTTGCTTAATGGGTAAACAATTATTTTATAATTTAAAAGGGAAATTTAGACTTATTTTATGAATTAATTTGTTCGTGTGTGCTGTTTATTATGTGTAACTATTTTATTAAAAATAATAATTTTATTTTAAGGCCATTTGAGTCTTCGATACTGAACGAAGTAAGGTTCTTTTAGGCTAACAAATACTATTATTTAACCCATCATGAAACTAGTATTAAAAATAAAATAATTGAAGTTGCATAAAGTATTTACCGTTCTTTATCCAGCGGTATACTTCTTAGAATTTTATGTGTACAAAATGAAATCTTTTCATTATAAATAGGAACATGTTCCTTATATTCTTATACATTTTATCCACTGTTTAATTAACAAAGTGCGCTCCTGTGGAACAGAAAGAGAAACTTCGCTTTAAAAAAATTATTGTCACACCAAGTGAAACAAGATAGGAATCCTTTTTTTTTAATCTCCAAGCACTTGCAAAACTCTTTTGTAAAGAATCTTTTATTTCAAGGTTTGAATTTTTTCTTGATAATGGAAACATTTTCATTTTTGTTCTTTCTTGATGTATAAACGTCCATTGTTCTTAAGTGAGACAGTTTATCAAATGACTTGCTTCAAATCATCTATTCATTTAGGTAGTTAAAATTTACGGAGTGATAAGGATTTTAAAGCCAATTATTGGTTGAAGTTCATCCATTTTTATTTGTTCATTTACCGCTAATTTTTAATATATACATGAGACAGCTATATTTAATAGCTTTCTCAAGAATTTACGAAAAATTTACATCTCAAGTCTACGAGTCTTGTTCAGTCACTTTCGATGTTTTGAAACGGAAAAGGTGAAGTAGTGGAAAGAGAGATTGTAGGTTTCGAGAGAATTTTATCTAAGGTAATCAATCTTTCGGCCAATAAAATCCCTTTCTTTCGGCTTTAGCCGAGATGATAATTTCCTCCAGAAAATCTTTCTATAGCTTAAATATGAGCTATTGTTCCCTGATTCGTCGGGAAAAACTCTTTCGTGACGAATGAGTTACATATTAATCGGCTGCAAATGTTTTTTCATGGCCTGGTGTGTCATATAGGAATCACTATAGAAATTGATACTGTAACTGGGTGTATCACGTGTGACTCTTGAATAAACCTCTTAATTAAAATTAATTCAAGCGAATGAAATTTTTAATCCTTCAACTTATTTATTTTTTATTTTCAATTAAATGCTAAATAATTTATTACTTTATTCAATTTATTTATTATCAGGTTACTCAATCAATTAATTAATGTATTATTTTGTTTAATTTACTTATTATCAGTTCTTTCAATTTATTCAGAATTATTAATTTTCTCCTATTTATTTATTATTAATTTAGTCAATTAACTATTTAATTATTTACTTACTTATTAATTATTATTCATTTATTTTTAAACTTATTCCTTATTTAATCATTCAATTTATTATTTATTTATTTATTCAATTTACTATTTATTTATTTATTCGATTTGCTATTTACTTATTTATTCAATTTATTATAAATTTGTTAAAATTTTATTAGATTATCTGAAATTTATTTATTCAATTTATTTTGAACTAAATGTTATGTATCAATAATTTATTTGTTATATTTTTAATTTATACAAAATTTGAATACATTTAATTTTTGCTAAATTTTTTTCAGTGTTCGTCTTAGCCGCACGACTTGCCCTATTCTACAGGGCAATGCATCTTGTGTTAGTGCCTCATCTACCACCCTACTGAAAATTTATATGCATAGTTTTTTTTTTTTTTTTTTTTTTTTCAAAATTATTTCAGACTCGCTACTAAATATCTTTCAAACGCTATTTTTGTTTTTAAATTTTTCTTTAGTCTTGCATTTTTAATTTCATAACTCTAAACTGTAAATTTTTAAATATTTAGTAATTCCTTGGCAAGTGTAGTATCAAAGTTAAGTGTCACAATATTATTCTCCCCGACCGGAAAAAAAAGGCTGAAAGAATTCAGAACTTTTTAAAAATTATTCGCGTCCCTTTCAAACAATCGAAGCACAGTTTTAAAATAATAATAATAGTTTACTAACAAATTTTATTATAATGTTAGCTATCCTTATTCATGTACATTTTTATCAAAACATTTTATACCATTTTACATAAGAAAATACCCATTAGATATTACAATCCTATTTCATCATCAAGTGTAAAAATAATATGTGCTTCAGTATTCGCTATCAATAGTGTATCTTCTGATCTCTACACGGACCTACGTTTTCCACCATAAAATGAAATCTCAATTGAAACAAAATCAAGAACAAAAATAATTTTCTTAACTGTTATGTCATTACAGTATTTCCGATTATTTGTCTGATACGATTAATATTGCCAATTTTTAAATGTATTTGGATTGCTACTCATTTTCTTTTAAGTAATTAACGGATTATATAAGGGGATCTTATACATATTCCTGTATAAACTGTCATGTTTACATGAAAATTCTTCTGTTTTGTAAATATATATAGTCGTAATAAACGAAGATTCCTACACCTCCTCAAACTTCTCAAAATTTATTATTGTTTAAAAAATAGTTATATTTTACTCTTGAAATGTTAACAAAGAAATGTTAAAACATTAACGTAATATTAAATACTGCCATTTTTAACTATTACAACAACTATTTTAAAATTAATATATTTCCTGAAAAATAGTATTAATTTTTATTTATTAGAATTGTTTTGTTAACTATTGATAGCGAAAGGGAATCGGCGAATAATTGCGACGAAGTATTCAGAAATCAGATATTAGAAGGAGAGATATTCCTTTCTTTTTTAAAGCGAGTCCTATTAATTTTGTAATATTTTTAATATACATACACAGTTGTGACATCTGACTACATTTTCTCTTCTCTACCCTCAGGGACCTTTTCGTAATTTGAAATGTATACAATTACAACTCCTTACCTCAAAAAAGAAACGCAATTAGGTAAATTAAAGAAAGTTAAAAAGTTCAATGAATTGAATAAGGTATATTGTTATAAGGGAAATGGAATTGAAAGGAAAGAGAAAGAAAACAGACTATAATGACAAGCTGTTAGATATTTGTCAATTGGATTGAATCATTGAAATTAATCATTTACATTGAAGGGACTCCTAATTAGAATAAGAGCTGAACCAGTTATAAGCGAGAAGTGTTTGAGTCGGAACGGGTGATTTGATAAACTAAGACTTTATAAATTGAAAATAAACTAGTATTAACTAAGTTAAGAAGGAGTCGATAGAGAGAATAATCTTATATATTATGTGCTCATAGTAATAAACTGTGTTGTCTTTCTTTGACAAATTTTCAATTGGAGTCTCGAACTTATTAACTATATGTAACTCTTTTATAATATTACCTTAAGTTATCTTGATATCGACAGATTGTTGTAGCTTAAGCTTTACAGATTTTTGGAAACAAAATACGAGTATAATTAAATAGAGACCAATCTACAGCAATTTTACATATTCTATGTTTATAGGTAATAAACTGTATTGTCTTTTCTGGTGTGTTTTCAATTGGAGTTTCAAACTTATTGACTATTTAATTAGACATAAAGATAGTTGGGGAGCTACATATTAAAAAAATTATGTCGCAAGGTGTGACTAAAAGGTTTCAGAAATATATGAGTGTGTGCTGGTTAAATATATTTTTTTTTTCAGTTCTTCTATATTACCCTTGCAAAGCTATATATCAGTTGGCCGATCCAGATCCTGTAGGAAATCTACTGTCGAAATCCCAAGTAACTTGTTCATAACATTATGTTTGATAAATACAAACCGGTATACCTTAAGTTTTAATTTAACCTTCTAAAACAAAATACGAATATAACCTTCCAATTTCAAATCCGGAGAGTAATGAGGATGGTATGACGCAGATATATTTTAGTGTCCATAACGAATACCATTTGCAATGTGTTGACATTTCATTCCTTTCGAGCAATACCCCCAAATGACTAAAGAACAGCTACACATGGATGGTAAAGTATTGTAGAACATTGGAAAAGTAAAGACAATGCATGACATCTTGTTCTTTTTTTTTTTTTTTTTTTTGAAGAAAGGATGGAACAAGAATGAACAATTTCTGGAAAACAGTTTCATTTATTGCATCTTTAAGAAATAGAGAAAAGAACGCACGTGCGATGTGTTTCAACATTGGATTCATTACACTTTTGTAATTGACTGTATTCTATGTTAGATACTCCGGAACAAATTCCAAGTGAATCACAACTCTTCAATATATTTGGAAGCAAATTTGAAAAAAATTCAATCCACATCTGTTAACATATGTCTTGCAATAATAAAGAGAAACTATAGTTCTTCTAGATATGCGGTAATTATTAGTTTTACACTGAATTTCCACTCTCACGGGTTCAATCCCGGGTTTTTGTCCGCTTAATCTCTGCGGAATTTCAACCAAAGAAACTTGAGTTTAAGCACTTGCTGGAAAACTTTCTGAAAAATGAACAGGTTCTGATTATGTTTTGCAGGAGTTTCATTTGTCCCTTTGAAGAACATATGTGACAATTTTACGACGTTTCACATGCTACACTGACCACCGTATGCACCGTTAACAGCAGTGAAAGAAATAAACCAGAGTTTCTCCTAGAGTTCATTTCACCGTCACTGTCTCATTCCTTAACTCCAGTTCACATTAAGGAAATTTTGACCAGGCTGAAAATAGGGTTAAATTTAAATGCGCTCGCAAAGTAAACGATTTTTAATATGGTTCCAGTTATTTGTGTGAATGTGAGCAGTTTTGGATTTGGATGTATATAAGCTCTTACAATAGATAAAATGAATTAGAAAAATAGATTATTTTGTACAGATTATTAATTATTACTTAGAAAAATTAGAGACAAGAAGAGAGAGGAAAGTAAGAAGAAGCGATAGTTTGTAGAAAAGGACGACTGCAAGTTTCAAATATTTTGATTAGCTAAACAAAATGTCGTGGATTTAATTTTAATTCAAGAGAAATTAGAAAAAAAACTCCCTTTAAATAATATCTTAACTCCAGTCGAACAGGTTCTGATTGTTCTGAGATTTCAAGCTGTTTAAATGCATTCAATTAGAGATTGCTGACTTGACAAATCATTCGAGGACACAGGGTCTATTTTGACCAATAAGTTTCAATCAGCAACCGCATGTTACATAACTCGGAGTTAAAGACATATAGGCGATATATGATGTTTAAAACCGATGGTTTACTTTTTCTTGACCTTGGTTATCGGATTTCATACCTTCCGGTCCACTTAACTGCGAATACAACCAGCCAAATTCACTTATTCTCTTTTAATTCACGTTTTGAAAATCACACCAGACTTAAAAGACATCGCAGCATCATGATTTTTCCTCCATTTAGGTAAGAGTATTTTCTTTTCTCATTCAAATGTCGTCACTATAACTTAATTGAAATGTGGAACCGCATTGTCAAGCATAAAAATAAAAATGTGGATAGAAACATGACTCGTTTTTTATAAGTAGAACATTTCGTGACCTCTCCCTTTAATTAACTTTACCTTAAAGACATTAAAATAAATAAACAGTAATTATAACTTTA
>BMAW01114312.1:0-14279 GCA_019974015.1 Nephila pilipes
AGTGACCTCAGAATGTAAAATTAATGTTCGAACATTTCGTTACCGAAAAAAAATGTTCCGAATTCGAGTCTTATTATTTAACATTTCGAGAGAACAGCCCTTAATATTTCCGTTAGTTAGCACATTACGAAAATTAGAAGTCAACACTTAAAGTGGATATGTAATAGTATTCATTATATATGATTTTTAAAATGTGTTAGGGTAATTTGTAAAATGTTCTGAATATTAATATCTGTGTAAAGATGTGTTTTTCGTCTTATTTTATGTGTGTGTGACAACTATATATGTATAGTTATATTTCTGTTAAAATAATAATGTATCATTTGCTTTAATTTTAATATTTGAACAGAATATTATCGATAGATTTAATAATTTATTACCTGTTTTAATACTTTATCGTTTACTTTGATACTTTTTACTGTAAAATGTTGGCATCGTTCTTGTACTTTAGAATATTTTGTATACTGAAGGATTAGTTTAGAACAAAAGTAGTGTTGTGTGGAACAAAACAAATTTTGATTTTGTTTTTCCTCGAATACAGTCTACATCACGAGCCAAGGCACTGAATATTTAGACAAAATATAACTCATTGAAATTTGAATTTCAGATTGATTTAACCATTAATAATCTATTGTTGAAGCTCTGTCTTATTGTCTAACAATCCTTATTGTCTTATTGTCTTACAATCCAAGAACGTGTTAATAGTAAACGTACTCATTCGTTTAGTATTCACTTAAATGTGTTAAATATACTTACAATGGTTTTACTGATTTTTAACTATTTTTAGAACAGTTAATGTAAATTATTTTTCGTGAAATTGATTTCGAAACATAAATACTAAAGTAAGTTCTGTTGGTATTGTTTATCTTCTACCTGTTGGAGGAGGGGAACATCATAGTAATTTATAAAACCATTCCCCATATGTTTAAAAAATGCTGTTAATACTATTTTTAGGGATGATAATTTTAATATTCTCCAATATTAAACTTACTCTCACTTAACATTATACTGTACAGACGTTTATGAGTCATAAAGTTCTGTATTATTGAAAAATATTTTACGTACCTGATAATTTATTTTATCTCTCGCGTTGGTAAGTTGCATTATAAATAAGTTTACGAATAGAAAATACCAATTTTACCTTTGTAAAGAAAAAAGAATAATAAAGAATTTAATGAAGAATAGCAATATTCATGAGAAATGTTCAAATGAAATTTCCAGTTGGTTTATATGAATCCTCATTATTTTTGATGAAAAAAGCGTAATTAAAGATAACCAAATGAAAATTTTGAGCAATGTCTATTTTTATTTTTCCACTGTGTGCTTTCTCTTATATCTGTATCTATTTTAACTTCTTTTAAGATTTTTTCCTTTTCAAAATTCTGCATATTTTACATTTTTATACTTTAAAATGCAATTCGATAACTTATACGGTATTATTAACAGAGTGGCTATTATTATATTATTAACAGAGTGGCTTTGATTTTAATTACTATCCAATATTGCGAATTAATGGAGGATTTGACGGAACGCAATTCACAGCCTTTGATATTGTATTAATTTGAGAAAAGGAGAAAAAAGAAGAACATTGATGTTATACATGACCAAAGATGCTTTCAATTAAATTTAGTATTTTAAGATTGTTTCGGGAATTAGTGTTTTTATCAAGCATTACAAGTTCTAATCTTATATATCATTAATTTTCTATTACCAAATCACCAAAGCAATGTGAAACTTGATTGAAAGAACCAGTTTTTGTAGTTAGACAATAAAAAACAATTTAACAATTTTGGCTCTCGTATTTTAACCCTTCCTTACATGAAATTACTACAAAAATGAGAAGGAAATTTTAATAACATCAAATTATTGATGACAATCATATATGAAATTGTTTCTTACTAACTAAAAACAACGTTTGGAAGAAAAAACGATAGTTTAATTCTTACAAATACAGTCGATTTCCAATCTATTTCTATATTTATTTTTTAGGAAATCTAGTTTTAAAAACCCTGTTTCCCGCTTACAGGTCGTAAGAAATTTTACAACTTTTTCTGCTAACTCTGTGTGCTCTTGGACGATACGGCAGCCAAATATTCATCAGTAGTATTCTCCATGATTCAAGTTTTGGCTATTAAATAACGAGACTGGCGCTGCTACAGAAGAAGTATACATGCATCAAATGCCAGTAACCGACAGTTGTTGAGCGTGAAGTCTTTTCTTTCGGATTCTGTGCTTCTGTAAACAAATCCGTATAGCTGTAGCCTTCGTTGGCATTAAAGTTATTGTTTTGTTTTCTCGGAACGAATTGAGCAACGAACAGTTGTGAAATTTCACATGAAACTTGAAAGAAAAACCGCTACTGAAACTTTAAAGAGGTGTATGGCAATGAATGCTTATCAGTGAATGTTATGGCAAAGAATGTTTTTGAGTGACTTAAGCATTTTCAAGATGGCCGAGACGACGTTGAAGATTATTCCAGCCCTGGATGCCCTCTTACGTGAAAAACGGATGACAATATCGAAAAAATCGGTAATATCGTTCAATCTGAACGTCGGTTTTGTGCGATTACTGAGACTATAGAAATTGATAGATAATTCATGCAGCAAACCCTTCCACCAAGACAAAGCGCCTGTTTATTCCACATTATCTGTCAAGAGGTTTCTAGCCAACTACAGCGTCCCAATGTTAGACAATCCACCTTATTCGCTCTATCTGTTTCCTAAGGTGAAATCTGAATTAAAAGAAACAAGATTTGAGTCCTTCGAAGGTATGAAAGAGAAAGTTACATGCGTCCTGAAGGAGCTGACAGAAGACTTCCAGTACTGTTTCGAACAATGGAAGATTCGCACGGAGCGCTGTAGGGATAAAGAAGATTTGTGTATTGAAGGTGATCATAACACATGGAATAAGTCCCGAGACTATGCGGGCGGTTTTTTTTTTTTTGCGATTTCCTCCTTCAAACGCACCAGCAAGTCAATATAATAATCACTGTTGATCGATTTACCTTTTTCGAGGTAGTCAATGAAAATCCCGCCATGCGTATCCCAAAAAACTGACGCCATGACTTTGCCAGCTGACTGCTGCGTTTTCGGACGCTTCGGATGGCTTTCGCCAGCTGTGCGCCACTCAGATGACTGCCGCTTCGACTCTGGAGTGTAGTGATGTATCCATGTTTCGTCCATGGTCACGTAACGACGCAAGAAATCTTTTTTGTTGCGAGTAAATAGCGATAAACAGCTTTCTGAATCATCGACTCGTTGCTCCATCGAAAGCAATCGTGGCACCCACTTGAAAAAAACCTTTTTCATGCTCAATTTTTCATGAAGGATAGTAAATACACTTCCATATGATATCTGTGTCATCTCAGCAATCTCACAGAGCTTCACTTTACGATCTTTCATTATAATTTTTGTCACTTCACTCACATTTTCCGGTGTAACGGCTTCCACAGGTCTACCCGAGCGTTCCGCGTCATTTGTGTCGGTACGACCCCGTTTAAACTCGGCAAACCACCGACAAATCGTTGCTTTTGATGGACAAGAGTCCGGGTAACATTTTTCAATCCATTGTTTCGCTTGCTCGGTGTTTTTACCCATTAAAAAACAATGTTTTATCAGAACACGAAACTCGGTTTTTTCCATTTTTTAAACAAACTACATAACGACTTTACTCCAACCTCGATAACTCAGCTGTTTCTGGTCCGATCGACTTAAAATTTTGACACGTTTCAAGCAAAGGTTAGTACTCTAGAAAGACCTGGTTACTGCTCTGAAGAGACCGCAAGCACAGTTTGCAGGCGCCGTCTGGTTGAATCTCGGAACTTATTAGTCCATATATTACTGTGGTAATGCCATGACGTCCCAGGATGGAAATGTTTTGGTCAGTTCGTTGTTTAAGCTACACCTCATCATGTGTTTTATGTGTCCATGACTGCACTCAGTTGCTAGATTCGACATTGAAATGGCATTTCTACTAGTTCTACATTGTCTATGATAAATTCGATTGTATCAATCTATTGGTCATTGAAAACATTCTTTAGGTTGTCTCCAATTCTCGCTCGTTGATGTGGCTTTCTGAAAATCCTCAGTATTGAACTCTCTTCGCCTGTTCTGTTGTTCGATTCAAGCTTCGCCGGAGGTATTGTAATTCTAACGCGGCTGACGGGACCACAAGTGGGTTTTCGGGCTTCTATGACGCTTCTTCTTCTCTGCTTCCAAACACCCATTACTTTATTTGCTTAGATTCAGGAGATTTGAATGGTTCAAAATTATAATAAAGTTCATATCATTCTTCGAGTAGTGATACCATAGTGAAGAATTTGGTGCTTCAAAATCTTCTTCGTGTCGGACTTAGCGACCAACATTTGGGAAGCTTGAATGAGAAGGGATACATGTGCCTTTCAAGCACAAGCAGATTTGAAATCGGGTTATATAAGTGATGAATTTCTTCATATTTTCTTTTCAACTAACTCTTTTTCTTCTGGTTATTGCCAGATAAATGTCACCATTAAAGTGAACGTGATTCTTGGTGAGAGGTGCAGATTTAATTTTTATTAACGTCTTTCTGGAAGCAGGGGCTTGTGGCGACGGACCTCGTAATTTTAGGGCCACGGTCAAGTGACGGACATTACCTGAGCTATGGCACCCCCTCCTGTGCCCGTCACACCCACGCCAGCAGGGAGACTTTGGGCCCCGAACAGATTGTGATACATCAGCCCATTCTAGGCGGGTCTTTGTAACAGGATCAGGCCATGGTGTAAGCAAAACCTTTGATCAGCTGTAGTCCCAGCCATGACCACTAGGCTACACGGCCCATGATTTAAATGGTGGAGAATGATGGATTGAGATTTGGTGAATAGATTGTAGGATTCCTCCAGATAGTTGATTGGCTGTGGCTGTGTGTGTGTGTTGTGTGTGCTTTGTGTGTGTGTGTGCTTTGATCTGCAAAGAATTTAATGTTGGAATTTGAAGTTAGTTGATGATAGGGAATCTAAGTGAGACGTCTGAACCAACTATTCGTAATCTACGCGAAGCAATCGAACAGTTTGGCGAAGATTTTAGGAATAGAACTCTCGATTTCTGCTATTCTACTTACTCGGACCCGAGTGAATCGATAAGAATTAAAATAATTTAATATTTCAAATGATTTTTTCAAGCGCGATTAGGTCAAATAGCCATAGAGAGAGTAGATTTGTGTCAACTTTAAATATTTATAACTTGAATAAAAATAAATTAATTTAATTCGCATCTGAGATTTTCCATTCATTAATCTTTTATCATTGACTATGCAATGTTTCCATGCTATTTAAAAGGTCACGATAGTCTAATGGTCAGGGTCGCGGACTAGAGGCCCGCCTTGTTTTCGTCCAGTCGTGGTTTTGAACCCTGATGCCTCTGAAACCCCGCCGTGTTGTAGGGCTGATTCACGTTAAAACTGGTTGAGATACTAAGTCTTCCCGTTGGCGTAGTGTACAAGTTCGTAGGGGATGCCAGTTCAGGTATAGCTTTCGTCACTTTATCGAAGTTCCAAATTACGAGGTCTGTTTCAATTGCCCTCGTGTTGCTTCTAATACGATGTTAGTAAAACCAATTAATCAGAATAGAACGCAACTCTAATATATGTATATTTTTCCAAACGTCAATTGTTCAAAACGTCAAACTTTTAGGCTCCTGAGGCAATTTAAGTGCAAATTGTGGATAGTCCAACGTTATAATTAAAATTATTAATAGCAAGTGGAGATAATAACCATCGGGCATTACAAATAAAATAATATTTTAAAAAAAAATTATGTCGATTCCTATTTAAGTCAACAAAGAAAGTTTTTATTTTAGTTACTTTTTATCAAATAATTACAATTAATATAAATATGTATATACATATGACAAAATCAAAATATTAAGCGGCAAAGGAAATTTTTTTCCAGCGATCTACGCTCTCCGTCACTGACGGTATTTATTCCTAAATTTATATCCTGCTAATTATCTTATATAAGAGAAAAAAATTTTCTACTAAATAAAATTAAAATTAATTATTTGAAAATCAAATAAAAAAAATTTATGCTTCTACGTGACTCGATCCTGAAGATTCTACGCCGACGCTCTACCAACTTTGCCATTGCAAGACAAATGACATAGAAAACACATTGGCTTGTTTCTTAATTCATCCGGTAAATTAAATGGCTGGAATGCATTTTAGCCCAACCACCCTTGGCGACAGGAATTATTTGGCGGTGTTTTGCCAAATGTGGCTACCCTGGTCCGAATCGCGGACTTAACGTTCAGCCTAAAGAAATCGCCAAGTTCGGCAATTTTTGAAATTGCGCTAAATGGTTGAGCTAAACTGCATTTTCACCAATTAAATTTAATTAAATGAATTAATATTTTAAAAAATTGTATTAATATCAAGTGTCATCTACTACAAATTTAAAAAAATGTATTTGAACTTGAGTGGATGAATAAAATTATTTTAATAACGATTGAAAATTTGAAAAAGATATATATATATAGGGAGAGTGTAAACTAATAGTAGGAATTTTAAAAAAAATATGTCGATGGAGGCGTCATTCCAAATTTTTTCCAATTTATTTCCAGTAAAGTTTCGTTCGCATTATTTTGTAATTTCATTGATGTGTCGCTGTAATTTGATTGGTTTAATTTCGTAAATTCATTGTTTTGATTTTGTAACTTCATTCATTTTTTGTATCTTCATTGTTTCGATTTTGTAACTTTCGCTTTGTAATATGTCTTTTCTTTTACTTTGTTTTCTGTTCGTTTACTTACTTCTGTGAACCCTGTGTGATACTCGTGGTGTACGGGGATTATTAACACATTGCTGTTTTGAGAAAATGGCAACAACAAAAGTGCGTGTGCTTAAAATAAAGGATGCATGATGTTCGAATCAAAAGAATAATAATATAACACATAATGATCACAATAATTACATTTATTTTGCTTAAA
Source organism: Nephila pilipes (assembly GCA_019974015.1). Lineage (NCBI taxonomy): Eukaryota > Metazoa > Arthropoda > Arachnida > Araneae > Nephilidae > Nephila > Nephila pilipes. The sequence continues at coordinate 6,957 of BMAW01114312.1, forward strand.
GTATATTTACATTGTTAAGGTATGTTTAATTTTTAATATTTTATCGTCTGCTTTTATTTTAATACCGGAACATAATATTATTGTCTACTTCAGTAATGTATCGTTTGCTCTTATTTTAGTATTTAATTCAATAATTGATTTTTGTGGAAGAGTCACCTGTTTTTATTCTTTTTGATGTTCAGATTCCAACGTTTTTGTACTCTTTTGCTTGTGAAAGTAAAAATACTTTAAGAAAGTATTTTCTTTCCTTGAAAGTAGTTGTTTCTGTTGAGCCTGGGGCTTGGAAGTGCGCTTACTTTATTTTAATTCATTTTAATTTTGAATAACTACTTTTTCGAGAACTTAACAAAACAAAAAAAAAACGTTAGCACATATTAAAATGAAATCAGCAAAGCCAATTTCAATTTTTTTTAAAAAAATCGGTTTTCAATAAAAAAAAAAAAACTTATTCGTTGAATTTTACTTACAGATGGAGTAATAGAAATCGACGGCGAAGTTGATGGTCTTGTCGACCAGTCCACGAATGGCCCCAGCAATCCATTCAACAGAAGAAGATAAGTTCGCTACTCTTTTTTTCAGCTGCAGACCACACATACAAGGAAGACACTACTTCTCAAACAGGCATCTGTCAATGAAAGGAATCTCATTTAAAAAAAAAAAAAAAAAAGGACTGGACAATTCAAATTCATAGCTCCAAACGAAAGACACTTCGAAAGCGAGATATCATCATTGAATTTCAAACTTTTTCTTTCTATTTAATTTTTTTAAAAAAAAAAGAAGTATGGGAGCCAAATACCTTAAGGTCTGCGGCTCCTTTAGAAATCTTATCTTGGTGCCAGGAAAAAAAATGCAGTGTTCATTTATTAGAAATTGGAGAAACTTGTCTCAAATTCCTTTATTATTTCCTTTCGTTCTTCGTTATTGTAATGCCTGTTTACAATTGCACTCTATTGTTAGCGTCCATGGATTCATTCAACTAATTCTTCTAATAGTCAATTATTAGTGATTGATTTGAGCAAAATTAGACCGTTATTAGTTAACAATCGTCCATCAAAACAGTTATTGTGATTTCCGTTTACGAGTTGTATTTTTATTTGTAAATTTTGTGGGTAGCAAAAATGTGTTTCGAATATAAAACAAACTGTGTGGTATAGCCTGGAATGACGAGGGCCATTTTGTATTCTAATTTGACATAATGAAAGATGCTATTTTTGTGTTCTGCTATTTTTCTGTAACGTCTAAAGAAAAGGTCATTGTCCCCTTGTGTCAGACTAACACAAGGACATGCTGTTTTAAAAAAGGTAAATGGTAAATGTGTTCAATAAAAAAAAAAACTTTTAAAAAATTAAACATAGCTATTGAAATTAAAATTCTCTCCTTCGAATTTGATTATCTAACATCTGAAATCGAAAGGAAAAGATAATTGTTATCTTATTATTATAGTTTTTAAATAATTATATCACGTAAGAATAATGTAAGTATTAAAAAACATTTGATTAAAAATTTATTACCTAAATTTACTACCATTTTCTTCGAATAAACCAAAATATTTATGAACTATCAGAACTATTTATTTTTTAAAAAATATATAAAAAAAAATTAGCATTTGTAAGTAAATTAACAAAGCACATATTGTTGTAAGATTTTTAAAAAGTGATTTTACGCGAAAGAAAATAAGCCAAACATTTATGCAAGTACTGTGTGGAAAGATATTATTATAAATTTGCGATAATTCTTAAAATCATAATCTAAATAATTTTTTAACAAAGTTTTATGTCGTATGAGATTCTTCAAATTGAAAATATTTCATCGAGTTTTATCTGGTAATCTTCTCTTCAAATCTTGCATTTTTTTTCACATATTTTCCATTTTTAAGTCAAACCTATTAGAATGTAGAATCTGGGAAAAAAATATTAGCAAAAAATAACATTCTTAATTAATCTTAAAGCTGTTCTATTTATGCGGCAAAAAGCATCGAAAAAATCTGAAAAATAAAAGAAAAAAAATTAATTTTCGATGAAATTTATTAATTGCAACCCGAAATTTTATTTTCACCTATATCAAAAACAGCAACTAACGGAACAATTTCCTAGAATTCCCTATTTTTATACACTTACATTTGGAAAAAAAAATATCGATATTTATCGATAGAAAAAAAAACAGAAAGGTACTGGCACATCTTATAACGTAAGAATTACTCAAGTAAAATGTTAGTCAAATTGAGAGAATTTTACCTTGGTTCCAGTTTTTAGTTGTGATTCTATTTTGCTCAAAGTTGATATTATAGTAGTGAATCATAAATGGTCTTTATGTGTAGGCTAGCAACAATCATTTGATGTTTTCTAATATTAAAAATATATATATTTAAAAATTGAAATGACGTGGTTATTCGTAAAAGTGCACCTTACATTTGATTTCACAATTAGTTTCACATTTAATTCATTTAAAAAATAAAAAATTTTGTTTGTTAATTATTTATTAATAAAACTGTATAATGTTTTTTTTTTTTCAAAATGTTTGTTAAAAAGTTTTTATTAGAAAAATGGATACAGCAAATGCAGCAACTTCAACAGAGCAAATATTGTCTAAATATTTTGTTTATTTATAGATCATTGTTTTGACTTTGAATATGATTCATAATTCACGATTTCTGTCTTAATGAATAAATTCACATCTATGCAGTGACTGTGCTAAGCCAACTGTTGAAAAAATATTTTTTTTCACATATCTCAATGTCATGTGTATTGAAATTTGCCATAAACATCGCAATTGATTTCAATTTTTTTGCACTTAACATTATTTGCCTGATTTCCTTCTTGAAGATTAAATCATCATTTATGCAACGATAAACCATTAAATATGGTATTTTTTCACAAATATCAAAAACAAATGTTCTGAAATTTGCAATTAACATTGCGATTAACATTAACTTCATTTCTCTCTTAAAGAATAAATGGCAATTTATTAGTGATTATATTAAACCAACCGCTCATTTGAAAATATTCTTCACATATCTCAACGTCACGTGTACTGAAATTTGCAGTCAACATGAATTCCATGCAATAATTTGCAATGAACATTAACTTCGTAATTTCTCTCGTAAAGAATAAATTGCCGTTTATGCAGCGATGATTCTAAACCAACTTTTGAAAATGAAATTTTTTCTCACATATCTTAATATCAAGCATATTTAAATTTGCAAGTAACATTAATTCCATGCAGCAATTTGCAATTAATTTAAAAATAACATTAATTCCACGATTAAATCATTATTTAAACAGTGACCACAACCACTGGATATAACATTTTTCACATATATCAATATCAAATATACTGAAATTTGAAGTTAACGTGCAACGATTTGCAATTAACATTAATTCCATGCACCAAATTGCAATTACTTTGCGATTAACATTAATTTCTTGATATTTTTTCTTAAAAAATAAATGGTAATTTATCAGTTATTATACTAAACCAACCATTAATGTATTTTTTTACATATCTCAATGTCACGTGTACTGAAATTTACAGTCAATATTAATTTCATGCAACAATTTGCAATAAACATTAATTTCATGATTTCATAAAGAATAAATCACCATTTATGCAGTGATTATTCTCGACCGACTATTGAATATGATATTTTTTCACATATCTCAAACTCATGTATTGAAATTTGCAATTAATGTCATAGTTCGTACAATATTTTTGCATGATAAACTTTCCTAAGTAACTGAAAACTATCAAAGGTAATCAAAAACTGTATTTATTACAAATCGAGAAAAAAAAATTATGTAAAGCATCGAATAACAATGATAATGTAATATAATCCTAAAGAAAACACACAGGGCAATATTTAATTTAACTTTATTTCATAAATCTAAATAAGTTAACGTGAAATCTGTCGTTGATATATTTTGCAGCATTTAACACTGAAAAATATATTTCGACCTCCGACAGTTAAAAGTTTTATTCATCATATAACGTTAGCCCCTATTTCAAAACATCAAACGTGTGTGGAATTTGTGGAAATTATTTAATCTGAAAAACTGTGATGAGAATAATTTCATTTAAGATTGGAGTAACAAAATAATGTACTAAAATCTTAGGTTATATATCCTTTTCAAATAAAGAAAAATATTGAAACAGTACACAGTTACATTTCTGCTTTCTTTTTATAGAAAAGGATACACAAAGCTCAAGTACAATAACACAATGTGTTCCATTCCCACGGTTTTTTTAATATTTGTTTAAAAACAAACGGGAAACAGCTGGTTATTTTTAGATAACTGAAATTGGATTATTACATATATATATATGTATTGTGAAATATTGTTTTTTTTAGCTGTTGTATTTGTCAAATGTTACGTTGCTGTATTTTTATAGTGCTTATCTATAAGAACTAATTTTAGGCGAAAAATTTGCAGCAGGTTTCAATGTTAGAAAAATTCTAATCAACCATTTGAAGTTGCCAGTTTGCATGTAGTCAAATGTTGCGTGATCAAATTTTGTATATAATTTCTGTAAATATAACTGAATTTTTGTTGTAAATATGTATTATCAATATTCCTCCATTTCTAGTTTCATGCAGTGGCTAGTCTGTAGCTCTGTTTTTTTTGCTATGGTGCTCAGTTGGATTTCGAATTATTTCTATGTATAAGAGAATTGTTTCTTCTGGATTAGTAGCACAAAGTAGCTTTTAAATGTTTGTCGACTTTGAATAAAGTTCTGTTCAATCGTTGTTTCTTAACTGCCTCATTCTTTTTGTCTCAATAGAACAAACACGCCATTTCCATTAAAAATTAATTTCCATTGCTTATAATCACATTATTAGCGAAAATGTAGATTACATTTCCAACCTTATTTACTACTACATAGATAACATTTCCAAACTTATCTGCGACATTGTAGATTACATTTTAATTGAGACTATGTAGATTACATTTTTAATCTTATTTGCGATAATGTAGATTGCATTTCCAAGTTTATTTCCGACAATGTAGATTACATTTTCAACTTTGTTTGCTACAATTTAGATTACATTTTAACCTTATTTCCAAAATTTTAGATTACATTTTCAACTTTGCGACAATGTAGATTTAATTTTCAAAATTATTTGCGACAATGTAGATTACGTTTCCAAAATGATTTGTAGTAGATAGAATCAATGTAGATAGAAATATTATCAATTACATTAAAAATATAAAATCATATTTATGTTATTTCACTCAATTTAGCAATAATAACAATCTTTGATTCATGATAGGAATTTTATATTCATAAAAGAAGAAAACATTAATATTATAACTATATTGTAAAATTGAGTTTTAAATTACATGTTAATTTTTAAATCATAAAACATCTAATAAACTAAATTAATTTGAAATTTTAACTAAATATTACTTTAAATATGTTGAGCGAGTTTTAATACCAATTATTTAGGAGTAGTTGGAACAAATATTTCATTATTTTTAGATTGATATTATTTTCATATAATTTGATACATCGTTTGCATAAAGTACTTTAAACTGCGCGTTGATTATTCAATAAAAATACTTTTGATACCAGTAATATGATAAATCTGTTTTAAATCACGACTGTAAAATCAGGCAAAAATATTATCGAATCTCCATTTATTTTAATTTGTAATTAATTTGAGTTTTTATTCATATGGCTAGTATTTTTTATTTTTTTAAATCATGCGATCGGTCCTTAATTAGCAAAATATGAAACTTGTTTTAAATTAGCACACGAGCATTTATCAAATAGACTACTATCCCCTCTATACGAATTAACTCAAAATTATGCCCAGTAACTTAAAAATAAATATTCAATTTCGTTACAAAAGTTTGTTAAAACTCTTCAAACTGAAAAGCTCATTCCAATGCCACATTTAACTAAATCATTAAATGCCGCTGTCTTCTGTTTCTCCTTCTACAGCCTTTGAATATTCAGGTACCATCTCACATATTTCAAAAAACTCAAAATCTTTCAGAAAGATCATATTCAACCATTTTATCATAATTTTGAATGATGCATCATAACCCAAGTACATCAAAAAATGGATTTTGTTTAATTATTACAATACTTTTGTTACGTACTATCTTATAGTCATAGAGTATTAATTTAAATTGTGTCTCATGGTTGTATTGAATTAATTCTTACAGGTGTGTATCGTAAAGTTTAGATGATTACTAAAAAAATAACTGAGAGATATTTGGATATAAAATTTATTCTGCGTATTAATTGATTCTTGTTAATATAATGTTGTAAATTACAGCAATTCATATTGATTTGTTTGGTTTCAGGGAGTCGTAGATTGAAGTAACCTGCAGTGTGGAAAAGATAAGAGCTCAATCTGCTGAGATCTATAATGATGACCTTCGAAAGGTCAAAAAACGCTGGAAGAATTGTATAACTCTGGATTGGGACTATGTAGAGAAGTCTTAAGGATAATAATACGAATTAAGTTGTTATACCCATTACTTTTTACTGATAATTAAAACTTTACGATACCCCGGAATAATAATTAACCTTTACGATACTGCGGGTTACTTCATTCTAAGACTTCCTGAAACCAAAAAAAAAAAATCAACTTTCATAGTTGTAGCTCATAATATTACTTACATAAGGATCAATTAATATGTGGAATAAATTTTACATCGAAATATCTTGATTATGTCTTACTAATAATTAAAAACTTACCATAACCACTCATATCTATATCGCAGCTTTCAAAAAACATAGGTGATATTAAAAAATGGAAAAAGTTGAGATGAATATTTCCTAACAAAAAAGAAAAAAAAAGTATTCTAGAATATTTTACTTGCTTTTGTAACAGAAAAAAAAAATTACCTCAGGTAAAATAAAATTGCACGGTGCACTCGATAACTGAATCAGTATCTGAAAATTGATCAAAAATGTTCTGTTCGATTTAGTTCCTTAGACATTCAAATGTTGAAAGTAAAATAAGTGAAAAGACGAGCACATTAAATAATAAAGCAGACTAAATCGCATTGGAAATACATTTCACCAAGTTAGAAAGCTTGTTATTTAACAACGAAATCTCGTATATCATCGATACAAAAATGTATTTAACAAAACTACGTTAGGGCTTCACGAGGTCTCTGAACCTCTTTGGTGTCCTAGCTAAGAATAGAAGAGGATGCTAGCGTTTGAATCGATTATTGCTTCTTGAATAATTGAACAAAGAAAACGTTTCCCGCTCTGGGAGAATCGATGAATCTTGACTTCCTGGCGGGGTCTTTATCTTTCCAGTGTATCTGTTATCTAGTTATTGATAAATCGAAGCAAATGAAGTTT
>BMAW01114321.1:0-37166 GCA_019974015.1 Nephila pilipes
AATTTTAATAGTTCGGAAAGTTAAATAATATTTGCAATTTGTAAATAATAACAATTTGATAAAGCGAGCCGGAAAAGAAACGATAAAACTATGATGTTTATTCTTCCTTTAAAAAAGAAGTTTTAACATAGTGTTGAATGATTTTTGTACTCAAAAATAAAAGGAAAACTCTTTATTATAAGTGTGTTGTTATGCTTCATTATTCTATGTACAAATTATTTTGCGCATTTAAAAGAAAGAAACAATTTTAAAAATATTTCTTCGACAATTTTTTTTCCTTTGAACAGTCATTTTTAAATTTTGTATACAGCAATGCAAATAAATACTATCATTTAAAAAGTAACTGATATCAGCAGCATAATATCAATTTTAGAAAATCACTTTCAGAAATGAATAAAATCACTTTTAGTAGTTTTCATAAACTCTAAATAGTTTCGAAGAATTTTAAGAACATAGAAACAGATTTTTAAACTATTTAATAAAAATAGAGCAACTTCCTGGTTTGGTTTTGCTATGAGAATAAAAAAGCTGGGGATAAATTTCTATATGCGAGAAAATAAGGAAATTATTCTGCACGACTTAAATATAAACAGACCGCTCAGGCGTGAAAATATACGCAAATATAAAATCAACAAATCACAGTTAAAATAATTTTTCTTCTCCAATGAGACGAGAATTAAAATAGAATCTGGCATGACATCAAACTCCATCAACCAGATACTTTTTAAATGTCATTGTTTTCCTCTTTTTTTCTTAGTAGTGCAACTTTCTCAACTGTTTCATTATTTAAAAGAATAATAAGCATAAATCCGTTATCTGACATTGGAAACGACTTATGATTCGATTTGTTGAAAATAAATCAGTTTTCTACTTGGAAAAAGAAATTTCTTTTTTTCTTTTTTATATCAAAAATCTTCATGAGTGATAGACTTTGTAAATTCGTAATTACAAGTCTAAGAAAATATACAATTTTTTCAATATTTTTTGCATTTTGCTTATACTTTAATACATGAAATTAAATTTCATATATATTATATATATATATATGAAACATTTGGCCTTTGAAACAGTGCAATTTTTTTAATATAATAAGAATGAGGAAAAAATACTATACAATCGCAAGTCCAACAATTTATAAAAAAAAAAAAAAAAAAAAAAAACGTTTTCTTTGAGAAGAAAAATTATTATAATCTAAGAATAATATTATATATTTTTAATAACTAAATATCTAATATTGTTTGTCATATTCCCCAGCTTTGTATCGATAACAAATTTTAAAAAAAAATGATTTTCCAATTTTTCTTTAATTTATTACCTTTAAAAATTCTGAAATGTAAAGAATTTGTTCCTTTTCCAGTCCTTCCATTCCTTTTATTTCAAAATTTTTTAACTTATTGAAAAGAACAATTTATGTGCGCAAGGCATCTAGAAATGGTAGAACAGGAATGATTATATATTTATGTGCTCGATTGTGATTCGGTAGTATTGTAATATTCTTTTCAAATTTCGACTTACTCGAGATGCGCTAATTCAAATGTGAAATATCATTAAGTTTTGGTATTAGTGCAAATGGACAATCTGTAGAGTCATATTTGGAGGTAATATTTTTTTGATCATATTAATTTTTAAGTAATGAATAAATTAATTTTTGTTTAAAAATACTGTCTCTTCTTATACCAAATAAAAATATTATATTGATTACAAATGTGTGGTAAAACACCGTGAGTCAGTATGATGCCATTATCCGTTTTTATTATCAAGACCTAAAATAACACTTTTTTGCTTAAATTTTTTTTTCTCTGTTAATATTTCCAATCTTAAAACAGAATTATAAATCGAGGTTTTCAAAAATAAAATAATTTTTTCTTATCTTTACTTTTGATCATTTTTAAATCAACCCATATTTTAAAATTACATGCAAACAAATTTTACTTACCACTAAGATTCCAAACAGCCAATCGGAGGGTGAAAGGCCAAGATGCCTGGGCCCTGCTGACCCTATAGGCATCAATGAGGGCCACATAGACCACCCCACCGGACCGGACCAACCCCTGTATGACAAAAGTCACCCAACAGCATGCTACAGCAATCACCCAACTCCACCTGCTATCCGTTCCCGTCTTCGCCATTGTGGTGAATGATTCCGAAACCTTTTTCATCGCGCCGAAGTGTTACGAAGCTTCCACCAGGTGACGCTAATTTTGTGTACTTCACGGTTCTCTTGGCTTTCACTTGCTGAAATCGAATGACAACTTTTTCTTTACAGATTAATGTTTCCATCTTTCACGAAAAAAAAAAAAAATTTTTTTTTCGCATTATCCCTCTCATGAGGGAGATTTTTTTTACCTTCACACAAGAACAGACTAATCCGCTTGTACAATGGAGAGTAAAAATCGTTTGCTGTGGAATTCAACCGAAGCGATGATATGAATTAATTTTCTCAAACAACGCGAGTAATTTATTCTTTTTTTTCACTTTGAAATAAGTAAACAAGGGTAGCATTCATGCGTTTCGGGGTACATGGAAGTGTTTTCTCCCGTTTCGGCGAAACGTAATTGGTTCAAGGTGCATCCATGGTGAATCTAATCTTCTATGGCAGTAACAGAATGAACAGTGATATAATAGCGGAATTCTAAAAAATGGATCGCGGTAATTTTGACTCGTTTCTGTCTTTGAGGGACCAACTCAGACCTTAATCCATACAAACATATAAAAAACATAGAAAGCAGTGACAAAAATTGGAATATATTGTGATGGAATTATATTCAAAATACAATACATATTATACTATAAATAATTTCTTGAAATATTCTTATAACTATAGTATATTTCCTGCTCATAAATAATTCATGAATAAAATTTGTTCGCTAAAATATAAAATAAATTTCAAATTATTTGAAATAAGAATTTAACTGCATTTTGATCTTTAAGGTATCCGTACACCTTCGGAATTTTTTTTTTTTTTTGAAATGCATTGATATTTGCTATCAAAATATTTTTAATGTTAAAATATTACCTAAAACTATGAAAAGCACGTTTAATAATCTGCTTTTAATTCAAAAAAATGTTTTAGAAACATGGTGAAAATAGTACTATTAGAATAATTGACTATTAGAATAACGCTCATAATTCAAAAGTAAACAAAAATATCATTATTCTGTAAAATTTATTTTATTCATCATAACAGTTGTGGGGCTGGTACTACTTTCATGATGAAAATCATATTACTACAATTTCTATTGTGTTTCGAGTCAAATTATAATGAAAAATCAAAAAATAAAAAGTTATAACAATACATGATTTACACCTTTGTTACTAAAAACATATCAATTTTACAACCATGAAGGTAGTAGGGGCTCTTAAAAACTATATAAGGAAGATACTTGTTAAATTTAAATTAATTTGGTTCATAACTCTTTCTGATATCTATGTTGCCATATGTGAATATGTCGAGAAAACTCATTTTGAGAAAAATCAAAACAAACTTACAAATGCAATTAAAAATTAGCTACCGAGTAAAATTCAAATCCCTGTAACTTAAGTTCTAAATAAGGTATAACCAAAATTCAAACACTATTAGGAAGAAAAAAGCTTAAATTTTAAACTCACTTTAAAATTAGAAAATTGAAAATTTTGACAAAAACGGCGTTTTAAATGTGTACGGATACCGTGAGGAAAATACATTCAAACAAACAAAAAAAAAAAAGACCGTATAGATGTAGATTAATTAACACATGGGGTAAATAAAAGTAATATTTAAGAATGAAATCGGCTTTATTAATTTTATTTTAACATGTGCGAAATGCTTTTTTCTGTCAAGTTCTCAAAAAAATAGAATTATTCTAAATGAATATGAATAACCGTTAAGTAAGTGTACTTCCGAGATTTCAGGCTCCTCAAGAAAGAAAAATACTTTCTTCATACCCTAATGCATTTTTATTTTCACAAACAAAATATTCCAAAGAACAAAAATGTTGCCTATGTCAACAACAAAAAGATGATTCCGCCATAAAAATCAATTATTAAATGAAATATTAAAATAAAAGCAAACGATAAATTATTAAAGTAGACAATAATATTCTGGTATTAAAATAAAAGTAAACAATAAAACAGAAAATTAAGTATATATCTTGGCTATATAAATATACCTCAAGCAAAATAAATGTAATTATAATCATAATGTAAATTTGAACGTCTATCTTTTGAACCTAATACCTTGTATCGTTCATCTTAATACCATCTTAATCACATTAATAATTTGTGATGACGCCATTTTCTCAAATCAACAACATGTTAGCACACATTAATAAAATATTTTGGTTTTTAATGGAGAATCTTTTTAGAAAGTATGTGTTTTCTTATAAGCTATAGAGTGGTTGATAAGAAAAACTTCGTTAAATATATAGAAATTAAAATTAAATATAGAATTTTTTTAACATAACTATATTTCGTTATTAAACATTAATATTTTAGAGTTTTCCCCCGTTTAAAAGTTTTTTTTTTTAATTTTTAAATTTGTTAAAAAAATTTCATCTAAATGTTCCGCAAATTTTATTATTGCTAACAATAGGAGGAAATCATATGTATGAAACAAATTATTACAATTAACCATATTAAAACTGCATAATTTATTTAGAAATAAATCGTAAGGAACGCATTTTTAAATATTTCATTTAAAAACACTTAAAAAAAACCAATTTTCAAAAGAAATATTTTCAATAGTTTATCTCAAGCATGAATGTCAGAATTCAGTTAAATGTATTGTTTTTGTAAAATTTATGATGCTAAAGTTGGTGTATGAGGTTGTTAAAGTCTTATTAAAGAAAAAATTATACTTATTAAAATTAGTGCATTATAATTAATTATATATTATTCTAATTAAAATTCTCTTTCAAAATATTTTTTCTAAATTATTACTTGAGCATATTATATCAATTCATAACTGCTATTTAATAGATTTTATCGACGGTTAAAAAATGAGCTTATTGTGTTTCATAGAAGATATAAAGATACCACAAGCTCTATTTTCCTACTTCGTGTACACACATTTTCGAAGCATACGAGCACTCTTATTTTATCTATTAACCAATTTAAAACCGGTGGGGGGGGAGAGAGAGAATTTAAATCTCTTACACACCCTGAAAAAAATAATAAATTTGTTCCAAATTTCCCCAAATTACAAAAACTTTGTGAAGGATAACTAGAAACAAACAACTTTCGTCTTGCTAAAAAGAACATCTAAAGATAACGGAATTACAAAAGCTCTGTCTGCTATTATTAAAGGCAATTTAGGCAATAAGAATATGATATGAATCTAAAATTTTAGGCACTCAAAGAATTAGCGCTCTATGTCATGCATATCAATCATGTTTTGCATGTAAATAAGTGTAAGTTTGACGACCAATGTATGAATACAGGCTCAAGAGAATAATTTACCGACTTTATCTATGATATTTCATAGATCAATCACTTTTACGAAATTGTAAAACTATTTTAAGACTTACGATTTGGGGGCAGTTATTGCAAATGATAATAGTGGAAAGTTTAATAATTTTTTTTAAAATAAATTCTTGAAAGATTTTTAAAATGTCAACCGAGTTCAATTCTTTTCCTAATCTTATTGCAGACTTAATAGAAAATTAAATATATCAATAAATATAATTTCGTGTGTTTGAAACTTTATTTGCGTGTACCGTATAAAATGTGGAACAATAACACATAGCTTTTACTGTTTAGATGTGTTAGCATTGGTGATTTTCCAGTAATTTGGAGTTTTCGGTTATCCGATTTGGTTTCGATCTGGCCACTATCTGCCGAATTAACCCGAAAGAGTTTCATATTTTAAACTATAAAGTTTATTTTTAAACCAAAAATATATTTTTTTTTCCACAAATGTCAAGTCTTATAGAATGTAAAAAAAAATTATTATGAAACATATTTTAAGAATTTTTTTTATGTTCATACCTAATTTTAGAACAAAACATCTCAAAAGAACAGGTGCAGTTGGTATCTACAAATATATGTGAAGTACTGATTACCAATACGGCAAGCTGATAAATATTATTTTAAAATTTAATCATGGTAAGAGATGAAATAATTTTTAAGCATTCATAACAGTTTTCAATATAAGGAAGCAAGAGCACGAGACGTGAAACAAATATGATTTTCATGGAAAATTGTGGTGTTTATATTTCCACCGAAAAGAGCAATAGTTGGACGCATCGTGCAAGTTGTTGACTCTCTTCCGAAAATCACAACACTTGTTTTGCCCGTTTTAATTGAGGGGAAAAAACCCACACATTACCTTCCCCCCTCCATGGCACGGTCAATTACTTTTTAAACTGACTGAGAAAACTTTCACCTCTTCTTATTGCTGAGTGTAAATTTAAAAGCTCTCAAAGTATTAAAGTAATGTCCCTGAAGTTGTCAAAAATAACTTTGAATAACTTAAGAACTTTTTCATGAATGTTACGATTGTCAGTTTTCCAGCTATGTAGATTTTTTTTTTATGAATTTCGTAAGCTTTACAAAGCTCTTTCATTTCCACACACATTATTTTTTACAGCTATAAATAAAACGCTTTTTTTTTTAACATTTAGAGTTTTAGCAGATTGAGTTGCTTTTTATTTATTGAGAACTTTTGACACTTGTATTGATATTGTGAGTGTTAACAGAACAAGTTTCTTTTTGTGTGTGACCTACTTAATGAATGCACTTAAAGATGAATATTTATATGTACATTTTCACTCGGAATTGAGCAGAAAAATATAAATATGCTGATTTACATTTGTGCTTTTTAAATATTTTTGTTATATTTGCAGAATACAATTGATTATATGCAGTGGAGATAGAAACGTTTTAAAAACATAGATTTTTTTTAGCCATTATTTTTGAGATTTCTTTTCCTCTGTGAACTAAAACATATTTGTCTTAAAAATAATAAAATCATATGAATAAAAAATAAATCATGTTCATTAACCAAGCTGTGTAACGATTTTTGTAAAAATATCTTTTATAATGAAAATTAATGTAAGATAAATTATTTAAGAACAGTTATTGCAATAAAGCATAGTATAATTAAAATTTCAGGAAACATGTTTTTCGATACTAATTTTGGTTTCATGCGAGCTTTAAACGTGATTACTTTTTTAAAACTTATTACAAATTTTTAAAGACTGTTGGGAAATAATTGTTATTCTCTTAAAAACAATTAACGTTGATGAGTTATTGTGAAATAAACCGAATTAATTGTTGAATGCGAATATTACTTCACAAATATTATTCGTAAATTTAACATTACGAGAGGCTTAAGTAAGATATTCATATATTTTACTGTATAATTTAAATTTAGTAATAAATTTTTTTAAAAAAAATATTTTTTTTCTCAAATGTGCATTCAGCTAAAAGTTTAATGTTAAATTTATTTGCCCTCAGTTTATTACATTATATATTTTTTATTACTTTACTTGGTAATTGTTCATTTACATTATAGATTTAATCAAGTATTTATGTCACATGTGACAGCTGAAATCAAATCACGAATTTACCCTAAATATTTATGAGTTTTTCGCTTATATTACCGTAAATTCTTGACAAATCGGTGAAGCAATGTACACTGTTGCCATTAAATGTCTGAAAGATTCCACATAATTATTCACTCTTTAAAAACCTACTATTAAAGCATGATTCCTTTAATATGTTTATTCACATTTCTTATTGTTTTTACTGTCAATCTTCACGTTACAGATTTAATCAAGTATTTAGAGCATTTGTGGTGACTGAAACGAAATCATACATTTATTCTGAGCAGTTCTAAATTGTTTGCTTTCCTTCTCTTAAATTCTTCACTAACCGGCGGAACAATGGATGGCTGCCCTTTAATAAATAATTTCGAAATAAATCAAATGGAGTAATAAAACTATTCCCTTCTTTTCAAAAGTTAAATAAATTATTACTGCAGCACCAGTTCCATTAAGCGAACTTACTCCTTACAGTTTCTTCACTATTAACTTCACTCGGAAGTGGCTCAAAATTAATGGCTAACAATTTTTCTATTGTTTCTTCCCTATGCACGAAACAGGAAGTATTAGTAATTTGTATTGTTATGCATTCGGGTTATTTGGTCACACATCTGGAATTGCAGTTCCAAGCCATCCATTGGAGAGCATATTGCAACAGAAACTTAAAAACCTGCGTCTTAGAAACAGTTCCCTATATAAACCTTTTTGTTGTGTTTTTAATGCATGCGTTAGTGGGGAAAGGAAAGAAGCAGATAACAGCGAAGTTTTTGATGTGTTATCAAAATATTTCTTAGTTTTCCGTATTGAAAATGTTGCATTTGATAGCTGTGAAATAAATTAAGGCATTATCGTAATTGATATTAGAATTAATTTGAAAGAAATGAGAAATAAAGTTTTTTTTTTTTTTTTTTTTTTTTTTTTAATTTTGTCTAAACAGAAAACTTGTGAATTCCTGAGCAATTAATAGCGATTTCCTGAAATCAGGTTTTTAAATTTAATTTTTGTTCAACTTGAGACCCATCAAAATTTTGTGTAGCCCCTCTGCCGCAGTTTAAACTATATTATTTCGATGAAAGTAAAGTCTAACTAGAAATAATCAAAAATTTAATATAAGCCTTTTGATAATTTTAATATAAGCCTTAATTGAAATCATTAGTCCACTGAATGCAACTAACGATGTTAATTAAGATGAATAACGTACAATGCATTACGAGACATATAACGTGGGTTCTATCGCGTTCCCCCCTTGACGTAACATTTTGGGATTTTAAATGATGTTGTTTGAATTGAAGATTTTACCCAATGGATGAAATGTGACAAATACATATTAGATTAGAGTTATTGTTGTCTAGTGAATAGATTTAATAAATTGCATTCATAAGCAGCGAAGTATTTAATACGAAGTTAGATAATGGTAAAGAGAATTAGAAGAATCTATGAGCCATGAGTGGCCAGATACACAGATTTTGAAGGCCTCATTTTAGAAATAAATATTAGAAACAGCCGTTTCTTCAGTGCTACTAAATGAAATTGTAAAATTTCTCCAACTTGCGTTTCATTCTCTCCCCCCCTCAAATGACACTATTTTGTAAATTCTCCCCCTCCCCATACGGCCTTTCTTTCGATCACGTAATTACTTTCCTAGTTAGGGTCATAATAAATGTTACTGTAGAGCAGTGGTCTTCAAATTGTGTTCAGAAGAGCCACAGAGTTCCGCGAATGACCCCAGTAAAAAAAGTAATTCTAGCAGTTAATAAACACTTAATAAAGTTAATAAACGCTAGTCAATCCCGGATTTGATGATAGTTTATTAACTGGAAAATATCAACATACATTTACTTACCTTTGAAAATCAATCAAATGTTTCGTGTGTGAGACTACCGATGTTTGTAACACGATCTCAGCAATGATGTAGGTGAAAAAGTAGCTATGGAATTTCAATTGTTCAGTGTCTGTGTATGCTAAATAGATCACGTTCACTATAAAGTTTGTATGACAGTTATTGATTAAAGAAGTGCTACTATTGTGGGTTTTGTGAAAAATCGTTTTTAACTTAAGTTGCAACAAAAGCAAACATAGCAACAATTAAATACAGAATATGAAATGCTACTGCAGATAACATCAATAGACTATACAATTTGTTTAAAAAAAGCTATCAACCTTAGTCATTAAATGGTAGGTGACATCGAATAGGTAGGTGACGAAACGAATTAATGCTATTAATGAGTAAATTACCATAAATTTTTGTTATTTTTTTAAAAAATAAGAATTCGATACCTTAATTGTTTTTACATTTAATGCCTTTAACATATTGGTCTACTTTAAACATTATTTTATGAAGCATTTTTTAAGGATGAGGTGGACTTCCCCGGAAAAACTTAATAGTTCTAAGGATTCCGTTGTGACGTTGGACTATTTGCGATTTTCTCTTCACTAACCTTAGGGACTTTAATTGAGATTTATTGTATGAAATAACAATTTCTTCCCAACCCAAATGAAACGTGATTATATTAACTAGTTGCAGGTGGAAATGAAGTGAAGTGAAGTGAATCAGATAGAGTGATATAAATAAAGCGAAATTTAGAGGATAGAGGAAGAGTGTGATTAACTCTGGGTTATTTCTAGCAGGTGGCAGATAATATCAAGAGTAATTGCTGGCTGGCTATAGCTATCGCAGAGGATTGGACAGATAAAAGCAACCCCAACTGGAAAGGTTTTGGTAAAAGCGTATTATTTCAAAAATATTTGAATTGGTGGGTTAATCTTAAAGTTCAGAGAGAGCTATAATTCATAAAATATTATATTACAGTAATTGATAAATAAATACTTGAGTTGGAACTGACTTGCCTATCTCTGCATTAGTTATTGAATTTTAGAGTTAGTTATATTTACTTAAACTATGGCACAAGAGTCGGGTATAAGTAATACAACGTTACACCGTGAGTCGACAAAGTGTGAAAACCACTTCTGTAGAGCATGCAACAAGATTTTCATTTCTTTCGAGGAAATGACACTATTATCAATTTTTCCTTAAATGGAGCTATTTCGATACCATGGTCACGGATACGCCTTGTGAGGGGCCAGTAAAAATAAACTATAGAAGGAGATGCTATGAGTTTTTCACTGAAAGATTTCCAAATAATTATTCCCTTACAAGTCATCAACCAAATGTTCGATAGCTAACTGTTTAGATGGACAACATTTGTAAAGCATCCCCAATCAAATCTAACTTTTAAAGATTTTCTTCACAAAATTGTTAGATAGAACCAATACAACATTTTTAAATGTTTTTGAATAACGTTATTAAATTCGTTAACTGATTAGAGAAGTACAGTAACAAATATTACTTTTGGACATTGATCAGTTTAAGTTTGCTGATAACTTTGTGAAAAGAAAAGGAATAGAGTCATGATTTTTGAACATTCTGAGTAGTTTTACTTTATTATACTTCATACATATTTTATTTGCTTAAGAGCCGTACCGTTTACGAACCTCCCCTGCTATGAACGAAGGGGTGATGGTTGTATTGGCAAGTGTGAGGAACTGACCAGGGAAGATTCTGCAAAAGGTCAGTGAATCGAACACCCATGTAATGTTATACTTAGGACTAGAAACCGATAGGTTCAATGCAAATATTTTTAATCTTTAGGATCAGATGCGGACTCTTTCTAGAGATCTAGCATGTTGAAACGAGAGATAACTAAGGGAGCTACGAAAGAAATGCGAAATCCTGCCTCGATCAAAGTCAAGATAGACTTTTTACTGGCTCAGAAAATGACCATGGTCGAAAGTGAAGAAATTTAAATTAATAAAAATTTGTTTATGATACTCTTTGTTGTTTCGCCTCTGTGATATTATAAAAGTAAATAACTTAGTGAAGTTAAACAAATCTATTCCATGAGTCAAGTTTCAATTCGATTTAATCAAGAACAGAAGCATGCAAGCTTCCGACAGGTAAGCGAAAATTTTATTACTTGTGAATAAGTGTCAATTGCGAATTCTAGTTCCCACGTTAGGGATTAATTATTCACAGATATGAATAGAATAACTTCGTTATCCTCATTTTATGACTTTCTATTTGTTTGATTTGTGTCTCTTTTAATTTAAATAGTAATGGAAATTAAAGGAAATAATAATGGCATGTTATAAACAGACATTTTGAATTTTTAAGGAGACTATAAAATCACCAAAATATCGAAATCATTTTTATTACTTTATCTTAATTGTATGACTTTTCTAAATATATATGCAAAACTTCACAGCTCTAGCTACATTAGATAGAAAGTTAATTAAATTTTCCTTAACAAATTATTTCAATGACTTTCAAAATTTTTCTTAACATCTTTTTTTTTATGATGGTCATGTACTTAAAATGCTAAGGAATTTTTTCGTATCAATATAAAACTTGGAATTTTTATCTGGCTGTTTTGTATAATATGTTTGATAATTATATGCATTGAATAAGGATTTAGATTAACAATTATTTTTTTAAAAAAAATCCAAAAAAATCGATATAGTTGCTTTTTAACTGTGCGTCGTAGCGCCTGATATAAAAATAAAATATAAAAATAAAAATAAAACTAGTACAACTAAATCCATGAACAGAATTTTGAGAAACACTTCTAAAAACTAAGACAAAATGCTTAAAAACTTTTAAATCTGTAGTAGTAGTAGAAATTTTAAAATACTTAAATATTTAAATAGAATTTAAAATTTTAAATAATTGTATAAAATGATTTTTTTTCTGAAATACTTATTTTATGTGAGTTCAAATAGGGTGAATAAAAATTTTTGTGAAAAATATCTAAGTAAAAAAAAGTTGTTCTCAAGGTACTGTACCCTCTTAAACAATATTATTAAAGTACAGTTTTATATATAAGTAAGTGTGTGAGGCTCTCTCTTGTCTTTATTACTTTACAACAGGGTTTTTTTTTTGCATTAATTCTCCCCCCTTGTTTTGCATTAATTCTCAACCAACATTCAATATACGATAGTTTGTGCAAAATGGTAAAAACTTAAACAAAAGAGTCTATATCTTCCGGTTTTTGATATGAACATTTTCTCTAAGCAATCGAGAAGAGAAATGACAAAGAAAAAAAAGATGAAATTCATTTAGTTGAGGGCGTGAGCAGAAGATATTACAATTCTTTTTATTAGTCATTGGTTATAATTAAAGTCTAGAACATGTGCAGCATTTTTTGTTGTTATTGTAACTTGCACCTTAAGGGGTGTCGGAACGTCAAATTTTTCAAAAAATCATGATTTGAGATTTTTTTATTTCCAAATTGTATAGCTTTTCACCTTTCTAAAGATACCTTATTTTTATCTCTACGATAATTAGAAGCTTCAAAAACTTAGTTTTAAATAAGCATTGAAACGGGGCCACGCCCATTTAAAGGGCCAAAAAATGTAAACAACGCACTTCATTTTTGGACGATAATACTATGTGCTACTCTAAATGAATTTTTTTAAACTTTCGTTATAAATGAGCCTTTCTTTTATTTGCATTTGCTCTTAAGAAGTTTCACTGTATCTGTGACTGATAGATATTTGTTTATACTTGCATAAGCACGTTTTAGTTCGACTACTACGAGCTTGTTCATTTTAGTTAGTGTTTGTTTCAAAACATATAACTGAATTATTGCAAATATTTGTTGTTCTTTTTAGTTAGTGTTTGTATCAAAACACATAGCTAAATTATTTTAAATTGTTGTTTTCAAGCGATTTTATCATGCCTAGATCAAAGACAAGAATTTTTAAAAAAAGGAAAGGACATTTTAACAAAGGCAGATGTGAAAGTAATGACTCTTCTATAGGAAATAGTGATGTAGCAAAACATTCCAAGGAAGAAATAAATGTATCTTCCAGTGAAAAGAAGGTCAAAAATATGGATACATCATATTCGAATGATACTTATTCTGGTTTTAGGAATGTCATTATGGATATCAATCTTTTAGCCTATGCACTTTTTGAAGCTGTAAAATGTTTAAAGTGTGGTAAACAAGGAATTAGATTGTTACAACATGAAAAAAACTGTGGTGAAGCTGTTCAGTTTGATATAAAATGTCCTTCTTGTGATTATAAATATACTTTTTATAATTCTAAGCAGTGTGACAATAATTTTGAAGTCAATAATAGGTTAGTTTATGCCATGCGATGCATAGGGAAAGGGGCTGAATCTGCAGTAATGTTTTGCGGTATTATGAATCTTCCACCACCACCTACAAAATTTACAAAATTTAATAATAATTTACTGCAAGCAGCTAGAGAAACTTGCGAAGAAAGTATGGCAGAAGCAGTTCATGAAGCTGTTGAAGAAAATGAAGGAGGAAGAGACATTGCTGTTGCGGTTGATGGTAGCTGGCAGAAACGAGGCTTTTCTTCGAAAAATGGTGTAGTGACAGTTACAAGTGTGGATACAGGTAAAGTAATTGATGTGGAAATATTATCCAAACATTGTATTTGTCCGAACAAAACTAAGCATCTTCAAAACTGTAAAAGAAATTTTGTTGGTTATAGTGGCAAAATGGAGGTGACAGGTGCTCTATCAATTTTTCGCCGTTCTGAATCGAAGTACAACGTTCGATACACAAGATACTTGGGTGATGGGGATTCGAAAGCATATGATTCCATTGTAGAGAACAATGTGTATGGGAACGAGTGTGCAGTGACAAAATTAGAATGTCTTGGACATGTAATGAAGAGAATGGGGACACGTCTTCGGCGCTTGAAAGCAAAGATGAGAGGTCAAAAGCTTTCAGACGGTAAACTTTTGTCTGGCAAAAACAGGCTGACAGAAGCAGAAATTGATCGTCTACAAACCTATTACGGTCTAGCCATTCGAAGAAATTTGTCTAGTGTAAAAGATATGCGACAAGCCGTGTGGGCAATATTTTTACACAAACTGTCGACTGATGAAAAACCTCAGCATGGATTTTGCCCATCAGATGCCGATACATGGTGCAAGTTTAGAAAGGCAGAGTTGCTTGGGGAAACCTATCATCATAAAAACAGTTTACCTGTTGCTGTTGTGGAGGCTATGCGACCCATTTTTAGGGATTTATCCAATCCAGAACTATTGAAAAAGTGTTTGCATGGCTGTACCCAAAACCCAAATGAAAGTGTAAATAATGTTATATGGTCTCGTGTACCAAAGAAAACTTTTGTACATATAGAAGCCCTCGCTTTAGGTACGTATGATGCTGTATCTTCGTTCAATATAGGTAATGTATCAAAACTACAAATTTTGAGAAAATTGAACATTGAGCCTGGTGACTATACGATACAGGCAATGAAACGTCTCGACAAAGAGAGGCTGTTAAAAGCTCGATATTCTTGTTTACAAAAAACAAAAGATGTTAGAAAGGAAAAAAGGCTCAAAAGGAAAAGAGAGGATGATGAAATAAAAAAAAATGTGGATAATTTAGAGTATGGGGCAGGAATGTTTTGATAGGTAAGTACTTTTACGTTAAAACTCATTTATCTCAAAATGTGAATTTTTCATGTTCGATGTACCTTTTCTAAGAAACTACTGTTCATATATGTGTAATTTTTGTAGGACATGTTCATAATGCTTGCTAATATATACTGAAATGAGCTTTTTGTAAAAAATTGAAAAATGTATTTTTTGCAAATTTTTTTATATGAAAAAAGAGTGAAATTTGACAATGTTTGATATAATATTTTGTAAATTGATAAAAAATTAAAAATTAGCTAAAAGCTCATTTCAGTATTATAAGACAGATGTATTTTACTTGTGTAAAAAATTTCAAACTTGTATCTATAACAGATTTTGAGAAAAGGTACATCGAAAACAGCCAATTTAACATTATCGGTATAGGAGGTTCCGACTCCCCTTAATTCCCTTATTTATAATTAAAATGCTGTGTTCACATCAAGTAGAAGTTTTTCTATTTAAGTCTCAAGCTTAGAGTTGTAAATAAGTTTGATGAATAAAAGAATGATTTAAGTTCTTTCTCTGATTTCTTTGTTAAGTTCTTAGTTTGATTTCTTGTCTGAACTGTATACTCTTGAAAATTATCAATTAAATTTACAAAAAAGACTCTACAATTTTATTACTGATTCAATTACTCAAATAAGGGATGATATAAATTATAATAAATTGCTTGAATGTATCTGTCAGAGCGAGCAAATGGGAGCATACACACGAATAAGTATAAATTTGGGAACTTAAATGCAAATTTTTGTACCTGATTGCGCACTTGTAATATAGAGTACCTGAAACAAATATAGCATACTTGAGTACACATTATGTAAAACATAAAAATGACATTCCCTGATAATAATCTTTATTTCGTCTTAAGATGGTGAAAACAGTAATATAACAGACGGTCTAATTTTCGGGGAAACCTAACAGTAAATTTGAAGTATTTATTTTAACGTTATATACATACAAAAAAAAATGTTTCTTTAGATATAATGTCTTTGCTTCTAATATCAATCTATAATGAAGCCTATACCATACACTACCTTTCCCGTGTTTGACTGGTGCTACTATGATTTAAATCTAATAAGAATTAAATATATTAGAACTAGAACATTTACAAAATTAAAAATTTACGAAATAGTAATCCTTTCTAAGATAGTTCATTTGAAATTTATTAATGCGATCCCATTAGAATAAAGAAAAGTTAGTGAAAATTTTATTATTTTTTAAATAATGGAATGTACTCGTAGACCTTGAACGTTGAATCGATCTCTTCCCAAAATCTTTTCTTGTCAGTTACTTTACGAGGTGTGGCCTTAATTCGTATAACTGTTATAGTTTGAAATGACAGATTCGCGCAAGATAAAGTAAAACCTAAAGCTGATAATTTTTATTTGATTTTAATAATTTCACACATTCGCCGCTTGGCGGCAACTAAAACAAAAGTAAGTCTCAAATTGAGACACAATAGTATCTTTTGTAAGGACCGCCTTTATTTCAGGGACAATTCTGTTGGTCTAGGCTCCTTTGAAAATAGTATATGTATTTACCTCCATTACGGGACACCTGTATTTAAGGGACAAAATGTCTGGTGCGATAGGTGTCCCTTATTGGGAGGTACTACTGTATTATTTTTTCTGAATAATTTTTCAGAAAACGGTGCCAGAAGCGAGATGTAACTAAGTAGTTTATCTATTAGGTTGGTCATAAATAAATTCCATTTTTTATCAGAATTTTATTTTGCTCTCCCTAAATAACAAAATTATATTAATTTGTTATGTATTCATCTCTATTATAAATGATCTTCATTCGTCTTCTTGGCAGGTGATCAATTCTTTCTATGTAAAATGTGCTAGATTTAAACTGAAAGAAATTTTAGACAGCTGATTGACTTGCTTTTCAGAATTGAAGGTTTTTTCATTCAAACAGTTGTGTTAGGAATAGAAAAGGTGGTAGTATGTCGTGGCAAGGTCCGGGGTGTAAGGTGTTTGCAGTTAAACAGACCGTACAAGCTGAAGAATTTTTTCTTGAGTCACTAAAGGAATAACTTTTTTTCCATTGACAAGTGCATGTTTTTCATAGTTTCTATTTCACTCTTTGCGTTTACTGAACGTCTGTATCAGCAGTAATCGTTTAAATTAGAAATTATCATTTCAAAATGAAAGAACTGTTTTAATAATAATTATTATTCTTTGAATGATTAGTTCAATTTAATCTTTGGAATCTTTTTAGTTCTACATTTACCCCTTTTGTAGAAGAAATAATAAATATTTACCAGATTTATTACTAAATATCCCTTTCTAAAAATCAGTCTATAAATTTGGAGTGCATCTTATCGTCTGGTGCGACTTATGGCCCGAAAATTCGGTAGCTCTTTTAATTTATTTAAATAATTGATAAACTCTCAGGTCGAGAGCATTAAAAAAGTAAACTTCGTCTTCTTTTTATACATTTAAATTATTGACAAACTCTCAGATTGAGAGGCATAACAAAATTAAACCTCTGAATGGGATAATTAGAGAAGCAATTTAATAAAATAGAAAAAAGAAACGCAGGTCGTGACTAAATTAACCAAATTTATCGTACTCCTAATTAAATCCTCATCCAGGCTACAATAGTGATATTTTAAAGAAAATATACTATTTACAAAATCAATCTTTTTTCATTACTGCATTAATAAATTCAACTGTATACTTAACTATTGTTCATTTCAGCTTTTAGCCTGTTTGCGTAATCAGGAGATGTATCTAGTCTCATTGGAAGAAAAGAATCTATGGAAACGAAAATAAAATCTTTTACAGAAACGGAACAACTTATAAGACAGTTATTTTGTCATTAAAACTGGCTATTTTGAATTGTTTCGAATGGGATAAAAATAGGTACATGCTTGTTTCTATTTGAAATTTTTTTCCAGGACACCTAACTTATTTAAATTAATTTGTTCTTAAATCTTCCTTTCTAGATGAAATATATTTCCTTTAAAATTGCCAATAATACAGTGTGTCACAGTCATAACTTATATGTTATTGTAGGATAAAGTATAAGTTATGACAGTGACGCACTGTATTACCAATGCAATCACAAATATTTTTGTAAATATTTCCAATGCGGATATATACTAGATTGGATTTTTCAGATACAACTCATTCTCAAAACTAAAAGTCTCGCAAATTGCATATGTCGCCAAATGTACACATCAAATCTTACAAAAATTGCACAATTTTAAATATGTTGTTTTCAATTTTTACACCAGATTTTTCAAGTGATATGCTACAGACGTCAGAGATATTTTCATCGTTGTCAACGTTTTTAACAGTTAATAATATATAATATTACTAATAACTATCCTTCGTCCTAAAAATATAAAATATGCCTTCTCATTTTATAAAACGATGACTTCATATATCATTTCTGAGATTATATCAGTAACGTATTTTTTTACTGTGGAAATGCAAAGGGGAAAACCATTGAGAACATTTTAACAGATCTAAGTTTACATATTTCAGTCGCGCCTTGTAATGGCATGTGAAATTGAAATACAAAATAACATTGAAATGTTTGTCATTTCGCCATAAGAGAGGGATTTTTTTTATATCTGCCGTTAATTATTAAGCACAGTTATGTATATATATATATATATATATATATATATATATATATATGTGTGTGTGTGTGTGTGTGTGTGTGTAATGATTTCACTTAAACTTAATTCAATTTCCTAATTTTTCCTATTCCTTAATTATCACAGTAATTTGCTTTCATTTTCTGATATTATTCTAATTTAGCATTTAATTTATGTAATCATGCGCTATTAAAATCTGCACAATCAGCTTGATACCACGCTTCTAAGTAAAAGGATAATCTCATCTAGACTTTCCGTCTACAGCTAAAATTCCTAAGAATCCCTGCATCCAATACCACGTGATCTGAATAAATCCTTGGATATAAATTCTAAGAAAGGTAAATTCCTTCTTCCTTCACTTGAGCCACGACACTGAAACTACAACTCTGGCTTCTTCAAATTTTCAAGATGTAAATATTACTCTTCCTCTATAGCTTCGACACCGAAGCGACGTCTCTGGTTTCTCCATGTAATTCTCTGTCTCTCTCTGTCTCTCTCGTGTTAAAGTAATAAAAGTATAATTTTTAATATATATAGTATATATATATATATATATATATATATATATAAACAGTAGAATCTCGAACGGTTTCCTCTATAATGATAATTCTTTCTACAATGATGGTAATATTTTCCCTTCCATCACAATAATTCCGTCTATTACGATATTTGTTTTCAAAATCCAACTGATGTCTACGAATTAAACACTATACGAAGAAAATCCAGATAACATGTGGTTGGACCGTTGGTTTGGGCTCTCAAGTTACACTCTCTGTCGAAAAACTTAATAGAAGTTTACATTTCTAGGCAAACACAACATTGAACCTTACTCCCATCCCCCCCCTCTTCGAAAAATCGTAGAGGATTCCTTTAACCGGAAGTGATAGATAAAACCTCGAAGCGTCTGAGAGTAAACTTTATGTTACGTTATTTTGTCTACACTTGAGTTCCATAAGAATTTTAACCTTCGATAAATTCTGTCAATTTGGTAATTCGAATCAAGAATTATTCTCGTAATTTGCTAGAAGATTTTCATCATTTGTGAGTTTTGTGTTTATTTTGAAGTTTGTTCAGAGAAGAGTGATAAAAATGGCTCCAAGAAAATAGATATCCATCCAAGTGAAATTAAACGTCATAAAAGATATTGATAAAAGTATGAAGCAAGCTGAGGTTTGCAAGAAATACGGATTTTCACAATTGACTGTTGCAACATTTTTAAAGAAACGGAAGGAAATTGAAAACATATTTTCAACTCTATTAGGATATCTATCCACGAAGAAAGAGGCTAAAGACAGCTTTAAAGGATGAAATAGGTGCTGCCTCATTGAAATGGTTAAGAGAAAAATGGGCTTTGAATGTACCTTTAAATGGTCCAATTATTTGCGAGAAAGTCAGAAAATTTGCATGCATGATGGGGAACCCAGATTTCAAAGCTAGCAATGTATGGCTAACAAGGTTTCGAGATCGACATGGAATATCTGTCCATGGGTTACATGGTGAAGAAAACTCAGTGCTGCTGGATGACGTACGCACCTGGTGTCAGAGAGAAATATGTAAAATTTTTGAAAAATATTTCTTTGATAATGTCTATAACGCAAATAAGACAAGATTATTTTTCCAGATCTTACTTGAACAAACATTAGCTTTTAAAGGAGATACCTGTAAAGGGGACAAGAAATCCAATCAGAGGTTAACAGTATTGATGTGTACAAATATGTCGGGAAAGGCTAAATTAAAACCTCTTGTAATTGGACGATCGTTAAAGCCAATATGTTTTAAAAACATTAAGAACATGCCAGTAGACTACTCTGTGAACAAACGAGTTTGGATGACTTCAAAAATATCTAGTGAATGATTATTGAAACTAGATAAAGATATGTGATCGATGAAGAGAAACATACTCTTTTAATTCTCGATCTCTCTGCACATAAACCCATTCCAAAATTGCAAAGTGTAGAAGCTTATTTCTTTCCACCAAACACTACTGAAGCTCTACAGCCCCTCAATATGGGCATTAAAAACGCTTCAAATGGTATTACAGAAAACAATAATGGATAAAATGATTTTTAATATTGAGGAAAAGCACACAATGCCAAATGCTGTAAAAGATGCATATGAATGAAGTGCTGGGAGTTGATGGGATATGAAGTAACAGTCCATATCTAATTGTTGGAAAAAAGCTGACTTCGTTCAAATTGAGAAAGAGAGTCAAAGTGATATTTCTTCTGGATATTTTGAGGGGAAAAAAACTAGTCTTCAAAATTCCTTGACCGATTAAACTGGAAAAAAGTTTGAAATATCTATTCATGATTACTTAAATGTAGATGATGAAGTACATATATTTTTTGAAAGTGACAGATGAAGACATTCATTCTGAAATAAGGAATGATAACGCTGAAGTAGAAGAGTCAGATGATGATGTGAATGAAAAGGATTATTCTACTACGGTAAAGTCAATCTTATGGAGAAGCAGAGTATTCAACAGATGCTCTTCATAACTTTATTTCTAGCTTATCTAATGAACAAGAGAAGCATCTAAATTCTTCAGTTGCACTTCGTTCTTTTTGCATAATATTGTCACTGTATATTGCAAAAAAAAAAAAAAAAAAAAAAAACTTTTAATAATTTTTTTTTTTTTTTTTAAAAAAAAAAAAAAAAAACACCGAAAATTTCTGATTTTTTTTTTTTCTCCTCAGAATTCCAAATAAATAAGGATGAATTAATAGGTATGTATTTTCATTTATTTACACTATCCAATACATTTTACAGAAAACTTCTTGGGTTTTTACTAATTAGTACTTTAAAAATTTATTATTTAAGCATGCGATATACATTTGCAGGCTATGACGTGAATCCTGGGCAAGGGTACTTCACTAAAACTCGGGTGTTGTAAAAATTACTCAATACTGTAAAAATGTTATTCTCATTCCGTTTAATATACATTATTTGCGCGAACGTGAGAGGGTGCTGAATGACTGCAAAGCACCCCTGATGACGTCATTTAATATGAAGTACAAAAATTCTTATTGATTCACTCTATTACGATAGATTATTTTGGCCCCAAAATATCGTTAAAGAGGGATTTCACTATTTTATATATATATATATAGCATCTTTGTATGAAACATTACCATAAAAACAATATTTTCCTACAAATTAGGTAATTTAACGACGAATACTTTTATTTATGTTAGACGAACAGAGTGATAGAAATCAAATGAAGTCTTCTAACGTTTAAAATTCAATATCTTGGTTTCGAACCTAAAAACTAATACAATAAATCTTTTTTAATGTGATCCAATTTATTCGGTCTCTCACTCTTATTACCAACACTCTAATTATATTCTCTACGTATAAATGCAATTGCATTAATCTTATTTACTTCACTTCAATGTAACTATTCTAATTTACGTAAGTCATCGTTCATTTTGGAAGAGGTTCTCGAATCAAATAGCATCATATGAAAGTCCCCAAAGGTTGGTTGAAGGGAATTGAGCTAAGAAACTTATATGATTTCTGTTACAATGGGGTTTTGAGAGAAAAAAACGAAGCGCATCTTATGTAACTTGTTGGTGTAAGTTACATTAGGAGAGCTTCATTCTTTTTACAAAAATTAATTTTAGCATTTTAAAGCTAGTATCAAATGTAGGTCTCAGTCATTCTATTAGTGAATAATATGTATACAAGAATGCTTGAAGAAGTACCTGCTTTAGGAATGGGAAGTGAGTTATTAGGAATCGGGTAATTCACAGTTGAGTTGTCCAATGATTGATTTTCCTGTTTTTAAGAAGTCTAAGAGTATGACTTCCTATGCATTCCAAAAACTCGCCGCCATAACGTTTCCGAATGAACTGTTCGAAAGAAAGAGAAAATGCTCTCATCTTCCGGAAAAAATATGACGAAGAGTATTTTTTCGTCTTCTTTTTTGCATGTGAAATTGTCCTACTCATAGACTTCTTATGAAAAGGAAAAACTGTCTCAGGACAACTCACAAGTGAAATACGTCATACCTATCCACTTCTCATTCATAACATGGATGCTTTTGGAGGCTACCTCATAAATTAAAATACACATTAAAGCATGATTTTAATTAAAATTTAAACTTAAATACATTTTGAAGAATAAAACTTCTTTTTGATCTGGTTTGATTCATACACTTACCTCAAATTCGTTAAAGGTACGTTATCATCTGTCAAGTTAACAAATCCCCTCGTGCCTTATGTCATTTGACTTACATCTGCTAGATTATGAGTAACTAAAAATAATCTGAATAGTAAAACTATTGATAATATTTTTAAATATTCTAGTTATTTGATATTTTTTGTTCATGAAATATATCAAGCAACAGCTGTCTTATATTTTCATTAAAATTATTTGAATGAATCATCAGATCGTTCTTTTTCACACACTTTGCTTGACACTGATATGGTTGAATAACCGCAGAATGTAAGATGACATATACATCAGCTGCTGGTTAAAGATTACGCAATTTGTATGATTAGGAGGCAATAATTGTAAATTGATGCCTTATTCTCTAAGCATCTATGCATTTCAAGTGAGACTTTTCAAATGTACTATTTTAGCCGAAAGCAGCATTAAGGAATTTCAGAGCAAATTATTTTAAAACATACATCTTATCGCACAATCATTACTTCAAAGAATAATTTTGCATAATTTGAAATATTATGATCTTTATAAGATTATAATAATTAAAATTATGTAAAATTATTATTTGAAGTAATGATTGTGCTATGAGATATATGTTCCAATTTTATTATAAGCAGATATGATTTACAGAATTGTCTTTCATATCCATTAGTTTCACCCTTAGTGATAAACTGAATTCTACGAAAGCCATCGTAAAGTTTCAATTATTACTAAGAAAGAACGAGATAAGTGGGTTAAATTTATTCCGCATATCAATAGATTCTTATGTACATCATAGTGCGGTTTAATGTTTTTTAATGTTAATTTGTTTGGTTTCAGGAAGCTGTCAGCAGGAAGATGGAAGTCATCCTCCATATGAGAAAGCTGAGTTCAATATCCCGAGTTCTAATGTGAAGGCTTTTCAAATATCGAAAAACGTCGGAGGAAATGTATAATTCTGAATGATGAATATGAAAAGAGAGATAGAGAAGTCCTAAGAATAATAAAAACTGAAGCCATCACAGTATCAAAAAAGTCATCAAAATATTTATTTTTATTAGCTAATTTAAAAAAGTAACAATATTTAAATATGCCAGTAAAATCTTAGATTTGTATGTTGGTTTCTTAAAAGATTAAAGATTTTTTATCGAGTGTGAAAGAAATGTAAACACAACTACCAAGCCCGTTTCAGAAATCGTCTGTTCAAGTTACATGATAGCCTTAAGACAAACGTTAATTATTATTATTTTACTTCTCTCGAATTCAAGTAAGTGTGAAGTGATATGAAATCATGCATTACTTATTATTACTTGCCTGTTCGCTTCACTTTAAGAACGTTCTTTTTATCACAATCATTTTCATAATATTCCTGTATCAAATTTGCTTTGATTTCTTTTTATATTATTACAGATATTTCTTTGCATCACATATTATTAATAATCATTCATTCTTACTTAATAATGCCAAGATCTAAAAGAAAATGTGTTTCTGCAAAAGCTAAGGCTTTGACAAAATGGTACAGTAATTCGAATCAAGAATCAAATCCGAAATTAAATTTAATAAACCCTGAAGTTAATAAAAAAGATTGTCAGAGCTAGGAAATATTTTTAATAATGGGGGATATATGCAATCAAACCTTCAACATTTGTAATAACTGCTGCCTCAGTTTTGAAAGACTTACTCAAAAATAAGGCATGTAGATCATGCAAAAACTCTGATGCAACTGTTGCTATAGGAAGAAAATTTGTCTTTTTTATGAAATGAAAATTATTTGTGACGAATATGGAAACACTATAAATTCGTCAACTACTGCTAAAAATAACCAGCTTTCCAGTTCATATATTAATTAATTTGGCATTAACATCCGATTTGTGCAAGATTTCACGGGGTTTGGAAAAGGATATTCGGCCCTTGAGAAATCTTACATGTTTTCTAATATTGACTTAATACCTAGTACAACTTTCAATACGTACAAAAAGATACTGCACATAGCTATTTCCAGAGAAACGGAAAAACAGTTCTTGATATTAGAATCAGCATAAAAAGATAATATAGAAGCAAAGAGTATAAAATTACAGATACAGCTGTATCAATTGAGGGCTGACAAGAGGGCATTCATCTCAGATTCCTCCCTATTTAACTGTTATTCACAATGGATATGTTGTGGACTTTTGTTTAATATATTAAAATATTACTGGGAATGCGAAGTCTAAAAATGTGATTAGAAAAAGAATCTGGGAATTTTCACTCTGGTATGAAGACTGAAAAACATCATGCAATGCAAATCATTGAGGATCATCATGTGTCGTGGAAGTAAAAGCAGCTAATCAACTTTAGACAAAGTCAGAAGAAATAGGTTTTGGGATATATTACTCTGTTTTCTGACGGAGATTCTAAAGCTATTTTGCATTTGACAGAGTTCAAAGTTAATGGTGTTGTTTTAACGATAAAAAAAGAGAAATGTCTGAATCATGTTAGCAAAAAACTTGGTATAACACTTTTCAAATTTGTGAAAGACTGATGTACCAAAGAAACAATAGGTGGTAAATATCATGGCAGTTTAAAGGAAGAAACGTTTAAAAATTGACACGACATTATTAGAATGCTATTTGTAATGAATATAAAGGTAATGTAAATGAAATGAAAACTGTTATAAATGCAACAATTATACTACAGCATATACACTGATAATAATTCACAACATTTTAAATGTCCTTCAAGAAAGGATTTTTGATGTTTTTATCAATCAATTGTAGCTAATGGTGTATGCCTATGGCCTCGTTTAAAGAATGTTAAAATACCAATAAAAAATTCCCCTCTGCCCAACATTTTACCATTATATCATTGACTGATTTCGAATTATATTCTGGAATGGTACACACGACTCAAAATGAAAGTGAAACTCTTCATAGTTTAAATAGGAGTAAATGCAGTAAAACATTTGCAACGAAGAGGCGGGTGAAAACACGTGTGTGTGATGCTGTTACGAGTATAACGTAGATACTTTAAAGTGCATAAAAATATACAAAAAGAAAACAGTATGACACTGTTTAAACCATCTGAAACATTGGCTAAATGAAAAATACTACAAATGATTATATCAACAAAAAAGGAGAAAGGAGATTTTACATATTTTAGTTCAGGAAAAAAAGTCACAAATTCAAAAAATCATTAATCAACATGGAAGGTTCTATGTATATGTATAAATGCCTCTAATTTTTAAATTTTCACTACCCTGATAAACGTTTCTAAAAACCTTTTTTAACGTTATCTGTTATTTATGTATACTTTATTATATTTGTTATCTATTTATATTTTATTTGTATTTCATTCGAGAATTTTATAGTTATTAAAAATAACCATAAGCATTTTTATTTTGTATGCTAAAAATTTCTGATGAAGCATCCCTCAAGAACCTTCCACATTAAAACTTAATTTGAATTCTTCCTTTCTTCCTGGAAATATATTACGTAACTATTAAGGACCGGTCATCAATGTGAGGTCACGTAACTGACTCCGGATCAGAGGGTATTTATATATAACACAAGAAGATCAACCACTACACATTCTAACAAGGGTAACAATTGATTACCAAAATTAAAACAATTAAAAGAAGTTTAAATCAAGGAGAACATATATGCTGATGACTAGATCGGCTAACAAAATAATAAAGATGAAGAAAATCCGAAGTGGGAGAGAGAAGCGGGTAATTTCCTCGCTGATTCTTCTGATTCTCTGCTTTCCAATGCTGCTTTATATTGCGGTAACAGAAGGATTTCAATCCACTTTGGCTAGTTTACTTTGCTAGAATAAGGTCCGTTCTCTTAGTAATAAGTGTGAGGGAGAAAGCTTGAAGGGTAAGCTATCACATGTCGTCACACACCGTTTTTTTTTTGCATCATATTGCATACATTTAACTTTAAAAAGTACTTTTGGCTTAAAAAGAGGCTCTTCTTGAACTAAAAAAAATTCTAGCTGCGTGAATGAGTGAAAGGTTTATGTCGCAAGAGCCAAATTTAGCTATGATGTGCCAAACTATGTGTAACTGTGATCTAGACACACAAAAAAAATTGATTGACAAGAGTGGGAGTCGAAAATAGAGAAAAATCGCTACGCTGAAAATCCCAGCTACAGGGGTCGGTGAATATTTGAGATTTTATACCATTGTGGTATTCAGCATCATATTCATTTTTATCTCATTACATCATCGTCCTGAAACCAAAGTTTATTTTCGAAAAAGGGGGAAAAGATTGTTAACAGATTTTTGTTGCAGAGATTCTTGATATTGCAGACGGATTTTCTTCTTGATATTGCAGATATCTGTCATATATTTATGTAATACATTCAGCATAATATTTACGTAATGTAATCGAACCCTCTTCAACTTTAGATAAGGGAACAACTTCCCGAAGTATTTTCCCTGTATCCGTTATATTAAAATTGACCAGGTTTAACCCTTAATGCCCAAAATTATGAGCAAAAGGAATATCTACTTCAAACTCTTTTGATTACACTATAAAAGTAGTTTAGAAGATTTGTACAATAATAATATAAATTTTTTAAAAAAATATCGTTAATTAGAGCTAATAAATTAAACTGGTACCGTCGAGTCACTAAAGTTGAAGATATTTCACAACTTTGAATATAAAGAAACTATATAACACTTCACTGCTCTTTTTTAATACAACGTATATTAAAAAACATATACCCATTCAAAATAAAAATCACGAAAAGATTTTTTTTTTCTCATTCAAGCATAAAAATATATTACATACTTCACATTTTGAGTGGTGTCGCCTCTGTTTGGGTGTTCCTGCACACATTTCACAACATCCTCGATTTTCCGCAAAAGTAGGCCAGTGGCACCCTAAATTTTGCAATCGAATGTCTTTTTATACTGAATAATTACTTCGTTTTCTTGTATTCATTGAATAACTTGGGGGTGGCGTATTATTTTCTATGTTGTATGAATTAGGCCTTCGTCTTCGTCATTGTATTGCTCTGCTAAGGGTCATTAGACTTTTTGTGACATTCAATGAATGTAATATAAAAATATATGAGGCATATCCCTATTGGTGCAAAAAAAAATTGTGTACTACCATTTTTTAGAGTTTCTATCACTGTCGTGAAAGGAACGCAGTATATTAGCCTTGTCAATACCTCCCATATTTTCTTTACATTCTTTTATAATGCAAGGTGCTGGTACTTGTAGTTTTGTTCCATATTTCTGATTTCTCATGATAGTATAAGTTTCTTTACTATGATTCAATAAATTTTTAATTCAGTGAACAAATTGGAATAACTGATGTAGCATTTATCTTTATCCATACTCTAGAGGCACTTTGCTGATCCAGTTCTTCATCTGGAATGCTATCAATATTTTCAGCATTCTAGAAAACAGATGAAGAAGCTATTGGTAGATCAACGATCGATATTTCTTCATCAGATGAACTTTCTACAGATAGGTCGCTGCAGTCCGAAGAGAGATTTTTGAAGAGTGACATAGTTTCTTCTGTTGTTAAATCGCTCATTTTAAGCATATCTGAAGTAAGATAGGCTATAGTCAAACGACTGAAATCAAAACTATGCATTTTGCAAATAACAATAAAGGCATACAAACCCAAAACTTACTCACTGACTATTTTACATTTCGCATGAAGAAAAAAATATACTCGGATAAAAATAAATAAAAATCAAAGATTTTAAATTATTCTAAAATCTTATCATAGGTAAAATTATAAAGCTAAAAAGAACATACAGTAGCTTCATAGACCCGACAGGATTTAAAAGAAATTTAAAACTAAATACATTAGCAATTGCTGTTTAGTCCCAACGGTACTTAAAAGTACCAATTCAAATAAAAGTTTTGAAAAATAAAATAAAGAAACTTAGATTTTTTTTAAATATGAAAAATAACATTTCTCATTGCTTATAAAACAAAAAGCACGCAATAAACTTACCTACGAATGTTGAGGCATTTTACCGTAGAAACTTAATATCACATATCACTCAACGAGACGGTAGCTAAAATGAGACGCATAGCGGAAAAATATTCCTTCTCAATCATTTTCAACTTCACAGAAATGCTATCGCTTAGGGAACTATTTGGAATAATCTTAAATGTACCTTTGGTAATAGTTGAACAGAATAATTTTATATTAATATTCTAGAGGCACTTTAAAGTATCATTGGAGCATAAATGATTAAGGAAGATTTATTAAAATATGACTATGACTTGTCGTATCGTTGCCAATTTTTTGAATGTTTTTGTAACAATATTATTATTTTAGTGATTAAAATTTTGATAAGTTTTTTTTTTTTAAATGGAAAAGAAAATCTTTACGTGAGGAGGGACATGTGAAAAGGTTTAAAATGGTGAGCATTCGGGCTCATTTTAACAAGTAAATTTCTTTTGAAAAACTATTTTGATAAATTTTTCTCATTAAAATAATAATAATACATTAAATGCATACATAAAAGTTGGTGGTTGTACAACCAGTCTAATTCAAAATTTTTTCCTTAAACTTGGTTATTTTTAATTATACGGGAAATAGGAAAGATGCTACTGGAAGCTATCCTGTAACGAAATAGTTTAATTTCATTCAAATTTTCCCATTGTCTTTTGATTTTCCGACAAAGGTAAGAAAATTGTTCTTTATTTAATTTCGTTGAATAATGTAGGAGCTATAACATAATATTAATTTAATTTATGCTCTGTTCACATATTTCTGGATTATTTTGCTGAAAAACGTACAAATTATAAACAATTTCAAATAACAAAATCTATAGATACTAAACAAGCGGCTACTCACGTTTTTTGCCTCATTTAGATATGAGCAAAAAGGCGGGAATTAATTTTCCTTGCGGAATGCAATAATCACAAGTTTCCCATCGCGTCGAAACAAACAATCCATCTTAAACTCGCTGACCTACCCTTCAAATCTGACAGTGTAAATAAAACCCTAGGACAAATATTGAGGAACTGGCCCTCAGACATTGATGCAGCATAACAAAACATAGTAAACAGAAAGGAAAGAGATGCCAGAATCTCATTCGTATTCAAAAACTGTAAGCTCTGTAAGTACGGAATAATGCCTAATAATTATTTGAGAAAGCGAAAGTTGTATATCTACCGCATTCTCGATTAACTCATTGCAATTCGCTACGGTGGAGTATTTTTTTTTTTTTTTTTTTGGATTTGTTGATTTTTTTCTTTCTTCAGTTGCTGTTTAGCGGCATTTCATTTTACTCACAGATGAAAAGAGGATGTCCTTTAAAATTGTTTCTAAATTCGAGGACTCTTAAGAGATAACAATTGAATTATTAATATTGAGGAGCGTGGCCTTATTATCCTTGTGTTGCATATTAATCCTCTATTTTGAAATTGCAGATATAAAAATAAACCACATCGGTATAGTATTGAGATATTTAAATTTCCTGAGAGAGGGAAACTATATTAGCATAGTTACATAATGTCCATCTTGAAAACGAATAGGGATTTCCTATATGCGAGGGAGAAACAAACATATAAATGAGACTATTGTAAAAGATATTTTCCGAAATAATATTTATTCAATTAGTTTTAGCTTAGTTTTTATTAACGTCGCACTATAAGCAACACGAGGGCTATTGGTGACGGACCTCGTAATTTTGAACCACGGTCAAGTGACGAGGACGACACCTGAGCTGGCACCCCCTTCTCTTAGCATCCACACCACGCCAACGGGAGGACTTTGGGGCCCAAACAGATTTAACGTGCATCAGCCCTGCTATACGGCGGGTCTTTGGCGGCCAAGGATCGAACCCGCGACTGAACGAAAACCGCTGGCCGCTAGTCCACGACCTTGACCACTAGGCTACCGCGGCCCTAATATTTATTCAAATTACGCCAATGTTATTTCTCTATATATCCTGTTTTAAATCTATACACCTATTTTGCTATTTCATGAATACAGGTGATGCATGCGCCGATGCAGTAAATGTTGAGTCCCCGACACTTACAAAAATTTAAAATAATAATCTGAATAGTTTTGTAATGAGTGCAAATTTATTATTTAACAATTGCATTGTAAAAACAGAGAAACATATTCATATCCAGTTTTTCATTCTAGGAATAAACATCGATTTCTTGCAGATGCGAACGATATATCTACAACATCCTTTAGTCTATTCTATTTTACAGAATAATTAATGAAGCAGTAAGTATAGCAAACGATTTTTTTTTCAAACGAGAACAAAGAATAAACATTTCATGAAAAACATGAAATTAATTTACCAAACGATATTTTGAGAAGGAAATTATTAACTAGAATTTATCTTTCAGTTAGTTGCCTGTGGTGTCATTTAGCGGATTGCTGAAGGAAAAAAAAAACATTAGCTCATTCATTTACGTGCAAAGTAACAAAACAAAATGCAAAAGCAGTCCGACAAGGATGACAGTGAAAAATGACTCTTTATTTATAAATATTCAGGACAAGACGTAACACAGAGAGCATAACTTGTACAGATTAGCGACACAACAGGAACAAATACAGCAATTGTGCAGATCAACAACATAAACAGTTGCAAAACAGCATTTGTAATAACATTAATAACACTTTGAATAACGTTTAACTCATCAGCTTACTTGTTCGCATTACAGAAATGCTTCGCATATCAAACATAGACTTCAATAGTTTCCGGCAGTCTAGGCAGATTCAGGCCTATT
The DNA here is from genome assembly GCA_019974015.1 of Nephila pilipes. Classification (NCBI taxonomy): domain Eukaryota; kingdom Metazoa; phylum Arthropoda; class Arachnida; order Araneae; family Nephilidae; genus Nephila; species Nephila pilipes. The sequence goes on from BMAW01114321.1 coordinate 31,443, forward strand.
CTCGACAGATTCGCTCAGACTTCGCATATTTCCGTGTTTATAGTTGTTCTAGCCAGGTGTGATGTCACAAGGAAATTTGAGGAAAAATTCCATAACTCTTCTAATAGAGGTATCAACAAAATTACAACATTTTCACGAACCTTCATTTTGTTACCAAACTCGCCAAGGTCTGAAATCACTGCTTCTGCTTTCCTTGGTATCCGATCAATATCTGAAAATGTCTCTTTATATTTATAACAGTAATGTTGCAGGGATAATAAGAGAGTTAAATGGTTTATTTAGTGAATTTTTATTTATCTGATTATGAAATTCTCAGAGAAAAATGAACATTCCTGAGAATATCACAGATGGAAATGTATTCGTGAAGTAATTTTATTGTTTTTGTTACAAATCCCACAAGGTTCAAAATCGAACAAAGTGAAACCATGCTTACCGAAATGATAAGAAATGCATTTTTGAAAAATATTTAAAAGCAAACTGATTTATACGTTAACTTTTTGACAGTATAAGCATTATATACTTTAACATCCTGTTCTTTAGAAAAAAATGCAAAAGCACTAGTCCTGTCAAATCAAAAGCACTAGTTCTTGATCAATATTTTGCTACATAATAAGTTGTTTTAGTATTGGTTCAACTTTTGTAAATAGATTCCTAAAATACGTACGAAATTAGATCATCATATTAAAAAAAAATCAAATATGTTTTTTAAACACTATTATTTTTTGCACGAGGAATAGCAGCATATAAATAACGGTTTACCGATTAGTACATGCTAGATTCTTTGAAAGTTAACAACGAGATTGTTGATTTGTATTCTTTTTTATAGATTTTTTTAATTGCTGTGTTTCTAATAGCCTGATATACAGGGATTGTCCAAGAAATATCATTTCTTCCGTGGTTTTCAGGAGGCATAGACTGTAGAAATGATGATGTGTAATAAAACTCGTGCTTTATCCTTTCCATTACAGCGCCATCTAGCGGTAAACTGCTTGCTCTTCGCCTGTGCATTGTATGCTTAAAATAGCCTGTTTGGATGTTTTCCATCACCTCTTAATTTTCTGCCCATGAGTTTCGAAGCACCCTGTATACACTCTCCATTATGGAAACTAAATTTCCTCACATATCGATAAATATCTTCAAGAACGTTACGAAATGTTTCCAAAATAGCGAACTAGTGTGATTAAGTTAACCATCCTCTATGTACAATTATCTAAAAGAATTCTTACGAAAAAAAAACTTCATTGTTTTTTTAAAAAAACAGTAGTATTTTTTTACTGGTTTATGATTCATAGTTCGATATTTTTTCTTGCACATAGAAAACTAATACTTTTTATTTATCCATTGCGCTTATTACGGAATAAATTACTCATTAATGAGAAAATTCAAGAATTCTCTTCACAATGAAACACTTCAGTGATATATCTGGCTTCGTAACATAAAGTATTGTAATACATCGGTTATTTTTCGCTGTTTCTTAATCGCGTAAACAATAGAATAATAGTATTTCTCAACTGCTCAAAGAGTTACATTTTTTTGTGCGTAAAACAGTTGTTATTTTCAAACAAAAACCCATTTTATAAAAAATTTTATTAAAAGAGGAAATCATATATATATATATATGTGTGTGTGTGTGTGTGTGTATCTTTTTTTAAATTTTAAATGTTTTTTTTAAAGAAATAGGTTTTTGCAATCCAGTTGATGACTCCTTTAATTCTGTTTTTGAGCTAATTTTTATAGAATTCATCCTTTCTTATATATTGTTAACTTTGTTTTTTAAATATGTTTGACATTGTTTTTTAAATACTTAATTTTTGATTATTATTCTTATTAGCAATTTTTTTTTTTATCTAAATCTAATTTTTGGTATGGTTTTCTTTTAAATCAATCAATCCGTGTTTAGTTTGGCGGTGAATTCTTTCATGGAGAGTAGTGGTAGGCTTAAGTATAATTATTGTAATGTTTTACTTATTCTTAAAATGTTAAATATAGTAATGATTGTTTTATTATTTATTTACATTTTGTTCAAATGGCTTATAAGGTTTTATAATTATTAATTTCAGCTGATGGTAGTTGTCTTTAGAAAGTTTCTACACTATTTGTATGCTATGTGTAGTAATTTTTATATTTTGTTTCTTGAGTGCATTTCTTAGTTTAATTAAGTAAATTCTTAGATTTTTTTGTTTTTCACAATTTGTTATATATTTATTAGCCATCTTAGGGGTTATTGTTTTAGGTGGGGCCTTTTGGCGTTCCAGATCACTTTTCAATTTTTTATCGTTTGCTTCAAATTTTTAATTGCATTTAGCTTAAATATATTCAATTTAATAATTTATCGCTTACTTTAAATTTAATATCCGAAAAATTCACTAATGTCCATTTCTCGATATGTTATCGTTTAATTCTTATATTTAATTGAGTAATTTAATAATAATTATAAAAAAAAACGCCCACCTTGGGTGGCTAAATCTGTTTGCAAAACTTTGCAGTGAAATTTTGTAACTTTTTATTTGTATTTTTGATGTTTGCTATTTATTTGAATTTGATTATATTAGTACAATGTTTACTTTCTTCTCTTTTCTATGGTTGATTTTCTGGATTTCCTCTTTTTTAATCTGCTACCATATTTTATTATAATGTAATTCACTGAAGTGTGATACTTTGATTAGTAATAAAGTGATAAACACATATTATTCCATTCTAAAGTACCGAACAGTATTAATTACATTATTTCCATTATTCTAAATTTTGCCTTTCTTTCGTTGGGTTTTCTCTTAATAGTTATCAGTTACTTATTAGGTTTTTGTTTCTATTTTTAAATTTTTAATTTTAGCATGTTTAATTATTTATAGTAATCTTTATATGAGTTTTATTAATTTTAATTTAGTTTTTTATTGATTTTTTTAAAAAAAGATCAATGAAATATTTTAAAAAGTGCTCTACCCCGTTATTAAAAAACAATTAATCGAATTTAAAAAAAAGGAATATGTATATAATATTATCTGGTTAACAATTAACTTTTAAAAGGTATCATCCTAAAATCACGTTAACGATATCATTTTTGTAATTTCTCCCAAGTAAAGGAATTTAATTTCGCAAATATAATAAAAACATGTAAATGAGAATAGAAATATTATAAGAATTGCATATTTCATCAAAATTATAAAATTTATTTTTAAAAGTATAACAAATAACATTGTGGGGCATTTTACAAATGAAGTTGATGCTTATTGCAGATCCCACGTTATATTTCATACATTCCTTCCTCGGATATATACATCTTCCTTGCTTAGATGTAGATGGTGGTATTGATGTTGTTTCCTCTGCCTATTCATCAAGTATTTCTAATATTATTTTTCTCATATTATATGGCAAATTCAGTATTTTTAATCGTTCTTTAAGAAATGGTTCAATGATAGGTAATCTTAATTCTAAAAGGTAGTAATGCCTAGTAATGTTTCAGGTACCACTTGCAGCAACGCAAAATGCACAATAATGATGTTAAAATTTATACCCGCTTCCCTCAGTAGTCTATAAAATACTGATGATGGCAATCTTCGGAGTCTGTCGACTATTGAAATAAATTTCGTCGTCTTTTATTCATTATCTTCTTCATTATCGCTTATTCTGTCCTCATAAATGATAAAATCATCCGTTTCTAGCAAAAAAAAAAATCATTTCATGTTTTTTTTTTGGGAACGCCATGTTATAAAATTATCGTCATGGTAATAAAATAAAATGAGAATAAAATGCTTCCAAAATAATTATTTCCTTACTTCTCAGCTTATAATTGTCTAAATAGAAACAAAAATCATGACTATGACACTTAACAGCAAATTAAATCTTCACGAAGTAATTTTTAAGAACTTACACTTAAAGATTCATGAGTGAAATAACATCTCGGATCAGCTTTCTTTGCTGTGCCGCTAAGTGCATAAATGTGAACTTCTTTTTATGACAACGGTTTCCTTAAGGACATTTTAAATTATTACAGGAAAAATCAGTGTTACTAATAATTCGATTTATTTAAAAAAAAAGAAAAAACAATTTACATGGGGTGATTATGGGGACCTTTTTAGGAAAACACATTTATTGTCATCGCATGGACGAGCGATTTCATACACTTCTCCTTTGATTTTGCTCGCACACTAATCAAAAAGTTTACATGTTATTGGTAAATTCGTTGTTGAAATTCAAAAAAAAAAAAAAAAAAAAAAAAAAAAAAAAATATAGAGTCATACCATTGCTACTTACCTCCATATATGCCGCCATGAAGCCACTGTATTATACAGCGCAGTAAAGTACCAAGTAGCGCACCGCCGTAACCTTTACTTGCTGTATTTTCGCCTTCATGGATAATGCCATCATTTCTACCGCCTATGCTGTAACACCTTTTATGGCCTTATACTTGTACCCTTCGCTTAGTACTTCTTTTGCCTGTATTTAAACAGCAAAATTTTGGCTCTACAACAACATACCACACATAAACCTTTTTATTCCGCTTGCTAGTACTTCACTGCTGTAAGCAAGCCTTTTCATAAAACTGCGGTAGAACCGTAGTACCATAAAACGTATTGCCGTAAAGTTTTTATTTTGGTGCTGTTAAATAATTACAATTAATATAAATATGTGTATACATAATAGAATCTAATATTAAGTGGCAAGAGAAATTTGTTCCAACGATCTGCGCTTCGTCACTGACGGTATTTATTCTAAATTAATATCCTGTAATGTCTTAAAAAAAGAAATTTTTCTATGAAACTAAAATTAATTATTTGAAATAAATACAAAAATTTTATGCTTCTGACCCGAAGGCAGGGTCTACATAGACTCTCTACCAGCTTTGCCATTGCAAGACAAATGACGTAGTAAAGAAACGCAATGACTTGTTTATTAATAATTCATTCAGTAGAATTAAATGGTAGGAATGCAGTTTAGCTAACCACCCCTTGGAACCCAGAATTATTTGACGTTATTCTCTACCAAATGTGGCTACCCTCGTAAGCTTCGCGGACTTAACGTTCAGCAAAAAAATCTCCAAGTTTGAATTTTTTGAAATCCTTTCAAGTGCTTGGGCTAAAACTGTGTTTTCATAAATAAATTGAATTAATATTTGAAAAACTATTAACATCAAGTATGTCCACTACAAGTTTAACAAATATTTGAACTTGGTGGATGAATAAAGCATATTTATTAACGTTGAAAATTTCATCAAGATATATAGAGTGTGAGCTAATAGTAGAATTTAAAAAAACACATCGAATGAACCACGCACCTCCATGAACATCAATATATATTAATGGGTTATTATTATTACTGATTTCTAAAGTTTTTTTTATTTAATTTGTTATTTTTTCTTATCTTTAATTTAATTTTACTATTTAAGAATTGTGTTATCTAAAGTTTTCTTTTTTACTAGATTTGTGATAAAAATAATTTGATAAATGGCGTTGTTTTATTTTTTATTTCATGATTTCTTTATAGCTATTAATTGTTGACGTCTTTTAAGTTTCTTTTCTTAAATTTTTTATTTTTGTAAGTTTTTTTAATTGTAATGTTTAAATAGTCCTTGTATATTGCGTTGGCTTTTGATTGGTTTTCTAGAGTTTAGTGCAGGAATTCTAGCAGCATTTAAAACCTGTTCTGTATAAGATTTAGTGTTAGCATTTTGGCAACCCTTACAGTTCCCCTTCATATTGGAAGATGGTGGAGTGCTTTTTTTTTGCT
>BMAW01114321.1:37191-97844 GCA_019974015.1 Nephila pilipes
AAAAAAAAAAAAAAAAAAAAAAAAAAAAAAAAAATTGAAGTACGTATAAGTTATTCAGAAAACTGCCTCCGTAATATTGTGTTGAAAATAATAAAAAATAAATGAATGCTGTTAAGTATCTGATGTAATTGAGTCTCAAATCGGTATTGCGTAAAATACAGTCGACCATTTTGGGCTAACAAGGTGTGATTTTTCGCCAATAAATGAAAGTGTGAAATCGAATTCGGTTTTTCCTACATGCAACAACGACGTGACATGGCCTTTTGTGTTGTGTAAGCTTGTTTAGCACATTCATTCGCCATCAGATATTAATAGTTAGCTGATATTTCTCTTTTTTTTTTTTTTTTTCGCCTCATGTTTGGAGAAAATGACAAAAATTTTGAATCTGCTTACAACAGAGCAGAGTCACTCACACATACGGAATATTTTTAGAATTCAAACATTTCAAAGTTAACCACCGTCATAACTTTGTGGATTCAAATAATGGTGTGCACGCACAAAAAGATAAAAGACTGCGGAGTTAGGCCAAATGGCATAAAAAAGTAATATATAAAAAAAATTTAAGTCAATTCCAACTTAGATCAACAAAGAAAATTTTTATTTTATTTACTTTATTAAATAATTACAATTAATATAAATATGTGTATACATATGACAGAATCACAATATTAAGTGGCAAGAGAAATTTGTTCCAACGATCTGCACGCTTCGTCACTGACGGTATTTATTCCTAAATTAATATCCTGCTAAATATCTTAAAAAAGAGAATTTTTTTTCTCCCATATGAAACTAAAATTAATTATTTGAAAATCAAATACAAAAATTTTATGCTTCGACCCGAAGGCAGGAAGATTCTACGCCGACGCTCTACCAACTGTGCCATTGCAAGACAAATGACGTAGTAGAAGCAATGACTTGTTTATTAATTCATCCGGTAAATTAAATGGTAGGAATGCAGTTTAGCCCAACCACTCTTGGAGACAGGAATTATTTGACGGCATTCTGCCAAATGTGGCTACCCTCGTAAGCTTCTCGGACTTAAACGTTCAGCCAAAAAAAATCTCCAAGTTTAGGAATTTTTGAAATCGTGCCAAGTGCTTGGGCTAAACTGTATTTTCATCCAAATAAATTGAATTAATATTTGAAAAAACTGTATTAACATCAAGTGTTATCCACTACAAGTTTAACAAAACGTATTTGAACTTGAGTGGATGAATAAAAATTATTTTATTAACGATTGAAAATTTCATCAAGATATATATAGAAAGAGGATGAGCTAATAGTTAGAATTTAAAAAAAAACATCGAATGAACCACGCACATCGACTTGAACGTCAATATATATATTAATGGGTTATTATTATTACTTTAAATTTTCTAAAGTTTTTTTATTTATAATTTATTTATTTTCTTATCTTTAATTTAATTTTACTATTTAAATTGTGTTACCTAAAAGTTTTCTTTTTAGATTTAGTGATAAAAGAATTTGATAAATGGCGTTGTTTTATTTTTATTTCATGATTTCTTTTACTTTCGCTATTAATTGTTGACGTCTTTTAGAATTTCTTTTCTTAAATTTTTATTTTGTAAATTTTTTAATTGTAATGTTTAAATATTCCTTGTATATTGCGTTGGCTTTGGATTGATTTTCTAGTTTAGTGCAGGAATTCTAGCAGCATTTAAATCCTGTTCTGTATAAGATTTAGTGTTAGCATTTTGGCAACCCTTACAATTCCCCCCCCCCTTCATATTGGAAGATGGTAAGGTGCTTTGCTTTAAGACTATCTATCCCTTCCACCTCTAAATTGAGATTGAGTTTGAATAAGAGAACGCTGTGCATGGGATGGGATGTATAAGAACCAATACATTTCGAACTTTTGAAACCTAAATAAAAGCACAATTCGGAGAGATACTGCCAGCAAATTGATGATTTAAACAAAGCACTGAACGAAAAGAGGTCGGAGATGTTCTATAGGACTCACATCACATTGCATCATGATAATGCCAAACCATATGTTGCTTTGGCGGTTCGTCGAACAATCACAGAGCTAGGCTGGGAATTCCTGTCACATCCACCATACTCCTCAAATGTAGCACCCTCTAATTATCACTCGTTTATCTCCCTGCAAAATTTTTTGAAAGGAAAAAAAATCACAATTGGAGGGCATGTCAACCAAGCACTACTTGAGTTCTTCGCCTCTAAAGATAAGACATCTTTGAAAAATGGTACTCGCAAATTACCATCACGCTAGCAAGAGCTCATAAGTAATGATGTAAAATATATTATACAATAAATATTATTAAATGTATTGTCCTAATTTATATATATATATACATACACACACACACGTTCGGCTGGATTTTCACCAACTGTCGTGATTTTACACAAGTACCTTAAAAGTAAATATACCATGAAAGGAAAATTAAAATTTGTTTTAAATTAAGGTATTAAATTAGAAAACGTCACGTGCATTTATTATACATTTTATATATGCCAGTGTATTATAAATTTTTTTCAGTTAGGGTAAGGCAAACAGTCAACTTAAACCTCGTCAGGAAACCGAGAGTAGATAGTTTCAATTCATGCAGTTTAGTTACGTTTTTGTTAATGTCGTACTGAAAGCTACACGAGGGCTATTGGCGACGAACCTCGTAATTTTGAACCTCGGTCATGTGACGAGGACGACACTTGAGCTGACAACTCCTCTCCTAACATCCACACCACGTCAATGGGAGGACTTTGGCCCCCGACAGATCTAATGCGCATCAGCCCCGGCTACACGGCGGGTCTTCAGCGGCCAAGGATCGAACCCACGACTGAACGAATACCGCCGGACACAAATCCATCCGAAACCATGACCACTAGGCTACCACGGCCTTCAATACATGCAGGTGTCATATAAAATAATCATCTTTCCTTACATTTGTAACTAAAAAAAACAGGTAGAAAGTCTCTTTCGACATTACGAGACCATTTTTTTTAAGTTTAATGTGTAACAACTCAGAATTATTTTCGTCACATGAGTGTATTTCAAAATTATAGATTCTCATTGGTTTAACTCTTTCACCTTTTAAAATAATAGAAAATTATAGCTGAAATTGTAGATTTTGGTCAGGACGCCGACATTAAGAATGTTAACAGGAAAGATAAGAATGTTTAAAAAAAATGTATGCATTCTTAAGAATGCATACATTTTTTAACATTCTTATTTTTCCTGCCATTATTGGGATTTTAATTGGAAATATTTTATTATTTAATTACTAATGTTGGAAGACAACTTGAAATATAAATTTTTGCAGAAAACTGGGCTGATAATATTTTTACGCTTTCACTCTTGAAATGTTCGATCTACATTCTGACGGGTCACTGACCCAGTAATTTCCCGATAATTCGTGATTGATTATGACAGGATCAATGATAATTGATCAGGTTGTCGTTTTAATTACGGAATGATCAAATATTTTTCGTAATACATTTTGCCATGACCTAATAAGTGATAGAAGAAGAAAAAATGCCCAAATATAGTATTAATAAACAAACAATACCAAGAAATAAGATATACTCCGATATTTTACTAGAAACCTTTTTGAAGATCATACAAATAAAAAAAAAACATTTACTTTTGTTTGATGAAATATATAGTGTCTAATTTTGTAAAAATAATATTATTAAATAATTATTTTGATGAGCGTGCTTTGGGTGTTAATGAAAACACGTGCATGTATTGAGAGTTTTATTGAGCAATTGTCAATGTCACGGCGGTAGTTGTTTCCGTCGAGTCGCGGGTTTAAGTCCTGATTCTTTTCAATACCCCTGGTGAGGAAGGGATAATGCTCATTAAATCAGTCAGGGCTCCAAATCCTCCCGTGAACATGGCGTAGAAGTGGAGTAACAGCTCATGCGTTGACTTCGTCATCTGACTGTAGTTCAAAATTTGGCAGACCTTTTGTGGGTTATAAATGAGCATTCCGACAAATAATTATAAAACAAACTAAAAGTATATTCGATTCTCCATTTTACTAAAAAATTCCAAGACATTTGTTAGAATGATTTAATTCCTTTTAACGAGGGATGACCAAGCGTTTAGTCTTTGGTTACGTTATGGATGCAGTTAAAACTTGAAAAGAATTTCTAGAACTTTCTTCAAAAAAAATTCAAGTTAATGTTCCAAAAAAAAAAAAAAAAAAAAAAAAAAAGAGAGAACATCGATTATTCATATTTTTATAAAAATAGTTTTTAATACATATATTCAAGAATAAGAGAATGTTTTAAAATTTGATTAAACTTGGCCTTGTATAATTCTAGAAAGTTTATCAAAATTTGAATTTAATTATGTGCTCAGGCAGTTCGCAAACAAAATTTCAAATGTGGATTTGTCAATTGTCACTTATGTCAAGTTTTGAAAGCCTTTATCTCGTTAAAAAATAGCAAGTCACAAAAAAGCAACCGAAAGAGTATAATGTGCGACTTTTAATTCAATCCCGAATTCTAAAAAAAATCTAATATAGTAAAGTAGCCTATAGAATCAAAGGAGTTGTGATTGTTCATTAACGTTGCACTGAAAAGCAACACGAGGGTTATTGGCGACACCTGAACTGGTACTTCCTCTCCATACATTTATATCACTCCAACGTGAAGATTCAGAAAATCGACAGATTCAATGTGTATCAATCCCGTTGCACGACGCGTCTTAACAGGAATCAGGATTCGAGCCCACGACTCGACGAAAACAATTCCCGCCATGAGTCCAATGCAATGACTATTTGGCTACAGCGACCGTTTAAGTACAATTGGACATTTTTACAGTTATCTTAGATACAAACTATAATGTGGAATAATTCTTTAGATGTTTTCTACACTAATTGTGATAATTGCCAACAACTTATTTCATGGCACAATGATATTTTTAAATACATTATGCAACTTTTATACTCATATAAACTTTTATTTACACAGTTTTATATTGGAAGTTTGGTGCTATTAAGCTTTTTAAAATTTTTTAAAATTTATAACTTTCGAAGACATTGTTAATTATAAGGCTTAAAAAAGTTTCTGTAATTGAACAGAGCAATAATATTTCTAGAATATAGTTATAACGATATAGTTATTAATCATAAATTTTTTATTGAATTACTGCAAATTTAAAACATTTTTATTCCATTTATAGTAGAGAATTCTATTATTACTGATAAATTTAGCGAATGATTTTCTCATTTATCAACAATAATCAAATGAGAATATTTAAATTTTTATTAATAATAATTAGATTACTCGTAGAAGTTTTAAAATTGGAAACATACATTTTTATTATTTTAGACATATCCACCATTGTATAACTTTCAGCACAGTATAATTATTTTTTTTTAATTACTCAAGCTGCCGTTTTTAAGGTTATTAAAACCACATTACAATACTGTCAACAATTTTATGATAAATTTGAATGAAATGATATACTTTTATATATATGTAACATTTTATTACTGTTTTAACTTTAAAACCATTAATCTCGAAAGAACAACATGGATACAAAATAATTTAAAATGTTCTCAATGAAAAATATATCATGAACCTAGTAAAAATGTCCTATTTTGGCATGACGTAACTTTTCGGAAGAATTTTGGACAAGTGATCTCATGCCATCGATTTTGGTATCTTTGTAAAATGTCTTGAATCATCAAGGCACAGTTTCAAGTTCTTAAAAAGTAAGTAGATTCTTATGGCACACACAATAGAGCGGGGGGGGGGGGGGGGTTTAACGAAGAACATAAAAAAGCGGAGGCTAAATTATGGACACTACTTTGTTAAAACCACAACACTTGGATTCTTTTTGGTCTTGGCGAATTATTCTAGAGCCAGTTGAGCTCGGTTTCTTTCCTGGTGATAGGCGTATTTTAACCATCTCATTAACAATTATCATACCCAATCTGTTAACTCGAATGGAATAAAACGGGAATAAATACCAGAGCCACTAACCTATCAATATTTTAGAATTTATGTGGCATCACATGAATTTGAAAGAAAACGTTTTTTCTTCGATGTCAAATACCATTTTAAAATTTATTTCTTTTGTTTAGTGTTAATTGTTTTATTTAATATTTGATCCATACATTTCTTTTCGCATATTTGTTTTTTGAGGCATTAAATATAACTACTTTTTTTCTGAAATGACACTTTTTTTCTTCTTTTTGACAAGAAATAAAAAATACCTATAGTGAAGTGTTGTTATGAAATTCAATTATCTTGAAAAGAAACAAGCCCGAATGCGCCAATGTGACGTCGAAATGCGTGGCATGACTAAAACGACAAACTACTAAAATGTGTTACGTTTAGATGTAACGTTGCTCCTTTAAAGTATTTCAGTTCCAAAAGAAACCACAATTATCTAAAGAGGACACATGACTCAAAAAAAGAGAAATTGAAGATTCAAAAAAAAGTTTTGCAATACTGAAAAAAATTCCAAAAGCAATTATTTATCATTAGCAACAAAAAATATGCAAATCAGAATTATTTTTCTGTCAACTAGCATCATTCTTGTGTTAAAAAGAGGAGTATTCTTAGCGCAATGCGCTTTCCTTTTGATAATACTTTCATTTTTCTAAAACTGAGTTTAATCAAAATGATATCTTGCATATTCAAAATTCTCTTACTGATTCGTATTTTCCTTGAAAATCACACAATTTTAAAATTGCCTTTTTTAATGTATAATTTAGAAATCTTTATAATTAATAGAATGATTTAATGTAAAAATCAAAACGCCAATTTTTTAAAATTTTATTTTATGAGTAAATATGAGAAGAAATTTTGTAAAAAACATTATTTTAAATCGTAAATCTTGAGAAAAATTTTTAAATACATTTAAAAAACGGTGAAAAACTTAAGTTATTCAAAAAAACTACATGTATTTTTAAATATATTTTGTATATGGTATAAACACACACATATAAATAAAGCTTGCACTCTGAATTCCATGAAGATTCAACAAAGATTTAGAGATTTTATAATTTTTAGTACTATGTTGCCTTTAAACTCTTGATGTATTAGGATCTTTTTTAAAAAAAAATATTTAGTATCTATTAAAACAAGGTTTTCAACTTTAAACTTTTAGGAAACATTTTTTCCCTGCTTAACCTAGTTTCTTTACAGCCATGTTAAATTGAGAAACTCGGCCAAAACATTTAGATATTACAAAGATTTTTAAAATATTTGAAACAAGTATGGAACTTAATACATTCCATGTTAAACATTTGAGTCAACAAGTCCAGAAATACATTTCTGTGTGCGTGTAAATATACTTTGGTGGTTAGAGAAGTACCTATGTTAGGAATAGTAAACGGGTAATTCAATGCAGTATTGTCCAGCAATCGTTCTTCCTTTTTCTAAAATTTGAGTAAGTATGACTTTATTATATAATTAAGTATGATTTTTATTAAGTATCCTTTGCGTCACAAGAAAAAAATCGTCGCCATAACTTTTCCGACTGATGGGAGCAGATTCACCTGAAGAAACCCATTGTTTAGATTGTTACTTGGTTTTTGATGTTTTATGTTAAACCCGGATCTCATCGAAGGTGACAACTCGACGCGGCACCAACCAAACTATGACCAGGAATCAAATGACTGCCATGAATCAAAATTAACCTATCCATCAGTGTCAAATTTGTTTTGGCGCCATTTAACAGATGAAAACACAAGATGTTTACACCAACTTGTCTTAGCAACGCCATCTGTCTTCAAAAACAGGTACTTTTTGAAACACCTTCGTATTTCCGACATCAAGACGAGTTTTCTGCATTAGCGTTTCTGTCTTCTTCCTGTAATTGAGTATTCTTCGGCAGAAGGCACCTTTCAAACATCCAAGTAGCAGAGGCCACAATGGATATCACACCCAGGATGAAAAACAAATTATCGTAAGAACCCAAAACGTCTCGAAAATAACCTGAAAACAAAAATAAAAATATTTTTATTTATTTATTATTCTTTGAAAGTACTTCACATTAAAGTCATGAATGGCTGAAAAAAACATTTCAAGAAAATAAAATTATGAAAAAATTCTTGCAAAGTTTTGCAAAGAACAGATTTAGCCACCTAAGGTGCGCTTTTTTTTTAATAATTATTATTAAATTACTCATTTAAATAAGATAATTAAAGTAAACGATGAAATATCGAGAAATGGACAAAAGTAAAAGTAAAGCAAACGATACATTATTAAATTGAATATATAAATAAATATTTAAGCTACATGTAATTGAAAATTGAAGCAAATGATAACAAATTGAGAAAAGTGATCGGTTACGCCAAAAAGCTCCACCTAAAACAATGGCCCCTTAGGTGGCTAATTAATTTTAATTATTCATATGTAGCAGATATATACAAGGCAATGTTGGGCTAGATCCAGATTTTATTTTCAATTAACCCTGCAGACTCTTCTGTTTGAATTGTTTAAAATAAAGTCTCGCTGCAATAAAAAGACACGTAATTATGTCGGTTAGATTGAAGTTATGAAAGGTAATGAACGGATTAGATAAATTACATTTGAAATTAAAAGCATTGATAAAATGAAGAAAAGAGTTAAAGTATTGCGAGTTGGTTAGTAGTGCTGAACTAATGAAAGCGAGAAGCCCATTATCTAAGTCAGAGACATCCTATATTAAATAGGTTCGAATAATCAAATGCACTTTATTCACTCGCTTGATCCTTATAAGTTGGTAAGAAGCGAACTAAATTTGTATTTTAAACCACGATCCAGGCGTGTTTAGGTAAGGATTACTACAGTGATTGTGATAACAATCAATTATCACAATCACTGTATGATTGTGATAATAATCAATTATCACAATCGAATAATCAATTGCACTTTATTCACTCGCTTGATCCTAGTAAGTTGGTAAGAAGCGAACTAAATTTGTATTTTAAACCACGATCCAGGTGTGTTTAGGTAAAGATTACTACAGTGATTGTGATTGTTTGTTAAAGTTGCACTGAGAAGCAATACGAAGGCGATGGATCTCGTAATTTTGAACCTCGGTCAAATTTCGGAAACCTGAGTTGGCACTCCCTCCTCAAACTTCCACATCACACCTCCGGAGGACTTAGAATTTAAAGTCCATCAGTTCCACTGCACGGTGAGCCCAAAGATTACCACAAAATGAGTTGATAAAGATAAGACTTTAAATATTAATAATTTGAATATAAAGAACTTGATTATCCTCTGCCTTCCCCTTCATTTGACTGTGCAATTTAGTGATTATATTATTAACTTATCATGGAGAGTGAATCAAAAAATAATAAGCGTTTACAATATGTCTACAATAATTTAAGCAACATAAAATAATATTCCGTTCAACGAAGGAAAAAAAATGTTTCGAATCATTAACAAAAGTTTCAAATACAATACGACCCTGTTTAGAGCTTCTTCCATTCATGCTGATTTGATGAAGGAAAAAAAATTGGATTTGCTAAATATATTGAGGATTTTCTTCCCGTTTGTCCACAAGCCTCTTATCGCATAAAAATATTTAACTTGAACTCTCAATTGAAAACGAGAAATCTTATGAAAATTTTGCAAGATAAAAGTTTTCAAAATGTTTCGTTATACCAGACAAAGATTAATATGAGTTTTCCCTATCCCATACGATTGATTATTTTATTATTTAATTCGATTTAAAAATTAGTGACGTAAAATGTAATAATAAAAGTAAATTGGAAGTGGAAATTCATATTTCTTCAACATTGAATTTCTTGAAAATTAGGCATGTTAATCTTTCATGAATAACGTTAATTGTGTCAAGAGCAAGTACTTATCTGAAGCATTTAATATATTAAATGTGCATTTGAGATAGCAAATAGAACACGGTCATAATAGTTTAGATTAGCTCTTTGCAAGTTTAAAAAAAGGCGTTGGCTGTTATAAAATTCATTTGTGAGAGTATTCGTACAAATATGACGCGTATAATTCAAATTTAATTGATCATTTAAAGTGACTGAATTAAATTTATGAGTGCATTTGCTCAGGAAATGAAAATCACCATTACTTTGAAGGATCAAATTCTACGTTTGTTCACCTTGACTGAATGAAGGGTCATATGTGTAGTAAGAAATAATTAGAAAAAGATAAAAATTTTCATTATTAATGATTTTTTCACACAATCAGAATTTAAATGAAGACGTTTTGAACTCCATATGGATCAAACAAGTACATAGACGTCATTTAAATCGAATTTTTGATTCCAATTAAGTTAATATTTCAAAATTTTGATTTCCATATCCATAGCAGGGAAATAGTTGTTTTCTGAAATTAAATCTCTCGAAGTAAGGAATATTTATGATTTAATTTAGTAGATTATTAAGCTGTTATCGGTAATGTACTTTCCATGAAATTTTTCTCATAAAAGGTATACTTCATGGATTTTCAACTATAACATCTAAAGCTTGAGGTAGATTGTTACAACGTTTTCCAGCCAATCGAGAGGGTGTGGTCAATTCATAATACGCCTGAATTATAGTAGAACAAACAAAATCGCGTGAACCTGGATTAAAGGAATTAAAGAAAAGATACGTGGAAATGGAGAAGATGTAATTCTTTACCACTGAAGTTAATTTTCATAGTATGAAATTTTTCAATACAATTCTCTACGTGCAGCGAAGGATTCTCAAGATATGTTAAATTGCATGTTGGTGAGTTTGTTTGCATCCTCCAACAATTTGTCAAATAGAACAAACATTTTTGGTTTCCAAAATATAACATGGGGTGAGTTCCGTGTGAAGTCCTTTTCATTTTCAAACGTACAACTTGTAGTTTCTTTTTTATTTGAACATCTCCTCTGATTTGGATAACCACGCACTTCACAAA
The DNA here is from genome assembly GCA_019974015.1 of Nephila pilipes. Classification (NCBI taxonomy): domain Eukaryota; kingdom Metazoa; phylum Arthropoda; class Arachnida; order Araneae; family Nephilidae; genus Nephila; species Nephila pilipes. Next base: position 48,040 of record BMAW01114321.1, read on the forward strand.
TCTGAAATGATTTCAGAGTGTTTCATGTTTTTCTTCACAAATTTCTTAGTACAAAATACCAAGCATTTTGATAACAAAAAAATCTTCAATCAACAAAAGACCATTGGCAACACTTAGCAACTATCATTAGCATTGTAGCGTAGGCTATAAATAACCCCTCCACAGACTAGTTTTGAACCCCGTTCGTTTCCCAGCTTCCCATTCAATGAAAATATACAACTTAAAGGCAATAAAGAACAAAATCAGGTGCGGCAAAGTTGAATCCTCTTTTGAGGTATTGTCGATCCCATGTCATGGATATTTTGGAATTTATGGCCTAGCTGTGTTTCCCAGCTTCCCATTCATTGAAAATATACAGCTTAAAAGCTATAAAGAACAAAATCAGGAGCGGCAAAGTTGAATCCTCTTTTGAGGTATTGTCGATCCATGTCATGGATATTTTGGGAATTTATGGCCTAGCTGTGTGACGGCCGACACCGACTTGCACAGGGGAAAAACGGACATTGTCCAATTCGAGCGAATAGTGTTGCAGGGGACAAAACGGAGTTTCTTTTTGATTGGGTTGTTCTTGGAAAAAAGAAAAAGAACTCAAAAGGAAGGCGGGGGAGAGACCTACCCGAGGGATTAAAAAGGGTGAAAGAGAAGAAAGAGGATTCCTGCTAAGGAGCGGAGAAAGCGATACAGCTATAAGTGGGAGGCGATTGCCTTCGCTTGCGAACTTAATCTTTTACTTCGAATACTGAGATAATGGAGTTTTTTTTTGAACTATAAGTGTTTAGACGTGCTGTGTAGATATATGCGTTTTGCCTCGGTGCTATGTAATTAGATGTGTAGCATGGTGTAAAAAGAATCTAGGCGGAAAAGAGTAAACTTAAATTAATCTTTGTTAAATAAAGAATTATCGCCTCTTAAGCTGTGTGATCCCTTGTTTACCATTTCATTCGACACATTCAGGGATCACGACGTTACAGCATTTTATCGCAGGGGCCGCGAACTTAAGAACGCACCTATTCTATACTATGAAAACGTTTCATATGAAGGAGATAACAGGCATGTCTCCGAGGCGGAGCCTTACCAACGGTATGTATTCAAAATATGTTTCGCATAAAAGGTAAGAAAATGTATCCAAGTTTACAAAATTACACACTTCTTAACCTCCTCAGACCCAAGGTCAACTTTGAACCATAAATTTTAGAATAATTTGTATCAATCGGTTCTAAATACATGAAAAAGTACTGAAAAAATGTTAAAGAAATTATTTTAATTCTTATTTTTGAGAAATTAAGGGGACTCGGTACCCCAAAAATGACCAAAAAATCGATTTTTTTATTTTTATTTCGAAATATTCTCTGAATTATTATCTTTCGATTGATATATTACTTTTGTATGTACGAGCAAGAGAAGGTTGAAAAAAATGAAATTGAAAAATGTAAACAAAAAAAACTTTGTGACATGACCACGCCCCTTTTTTTAGAGATGTCACTAATTTTATTTTATTTTTTTATCAATACTTTTCTATTATTAATTTTATTTCGTTTTAATCATAACTGTAACATTTTAGCGTTCCTTTTTTGTAACTACAACTTTCATTACAAGCGATTTGTTGTTGATATCTCGTGTTTAATTTGTAGTGTCTATATCGAGCTATCTATAAACACGCTTTATATTGAGAAAAAAAAACAATCTTTATCAAGACATGTTTGACAAACTGAAATGCCCTGAATGCGACAAAAAAACCTTAAAGCTAGAACTCGGAAAAAAGGTAGGATTTTCCTATGCTTTAAATTTAATCTGCAGTTCTTGTGCTTCTAAAGTTTGTGACGTAGAAACATCGAATGAAAGGAAAACAAATACTGTTCCCGACATCAATTTACGGGTTACTCAAGCATTCTGCAACATTGGAAAAGGTTATACAGCCATAGAGAAATTTTGTATGGCCACAAATATTTTGCCTTTTTCATCGAGGACATACAACAAATGTACTAAAGTTCTTCACAAAGCCTATGGTGTTGCTGCAAAGACTATGCTAAAAGAAGTACATACTGAAGTACGAAATGCATATGAAGTACCTGCTAATGTCCCATTTGTCGACATAAGTGTTTCTTTTGATGGTAGTTGGTTGACACGAGGCCATACATCTTTGATTGGCATTGGTTGTGTCATTGATATACTTACTGGCTATGTCATTGACTTCGAAGTTATGTGTAAAGTATGTCGAAGTTGTTCCATAGCAAAAAGAGAACTTGGAAAGTCAACTGCAGAATATGATATGTGGTTTGAAGGACATAGAGATGAGTGTGATATCAATCACACTGGTTCATCGGGTTCGATGGAAATGGAGGCAGCAATGATACTGTGGGAAAGATCGCAATCATTGGGATTTCGCTATTCTACGTTATTATCTGATGGTGATTGCAAAACTTTTAATTACTTATCGGAAAGAAATATTTATGGGGATAATGTGAAAATAAAAAAAGAGGAATGCATAAACCATGTTAGTAAAAGGTTAGGCACTGCTTTACGGAATGCTGTGAAGGAATCAAGAGCTCGAGGCATCTCGTTAGGTGGGAAAGGTTATGGAACTTTAAAAGAAAATACCATTAAGAAATTAACTACTTATTATCAGAAGGCCATAATAAAAAACAAAGGGGATGCTCTTGCCATGAAAAGAGCAATATATGCCACATTACATCACAGCATTTCCACTGACAAAAAGCCTCAACATTCAAAATGTCCAACAGGTATTAGTTCTTGGTGTTTTTACCAATCAGCGATAGCAAAGGGAGAAAAACCAGGTTCTCACAAACTTCATGTGGGAACACCAATAAAAGAAAGCTTTTTGCCACATATCCTTCCAATTTACCAACGACTTGCTGCTAATGAACTATTAGAAAGGTGCATCAATTGCGGTACGCAAAATGCAAACGAAAGTTTGCATAACATGATTTGGTCAAAGTGTCCAAAAGAAGTATTTGTTCATAAAGGTCGTGTCATACATGGAGTAAATGAAGCGATATGTGAATTTAATAAAGGGACTTTACGAAGTGTCAAGGAGACACAAAAATCTATGCGCGTACCTTTTGGGAAATGCACACATGATCTTGGTGTAATCCTGGAATCACGAAAAAAATTGTTTCGAATGAGACGCAAAAACCACCAATATCAGTGTGATCGTAAAATAGTAAAGAAAGCAATTTTAAAAAGAGAAGCATTAATGCTAAAAAAGGAAGGTGTTACATATAGACCAGGATACTTTTAAGGTGTTAATAATATTGTAAATATGTATCATAATTTTTTTCATTATAAAATGTGCATATATAATATTTAAATTAAGGTATTAATATAATTTTTTTTCATAATTTGTGTTTTTATTCATTATATATATTTTATATAAACATAATATTGGTGATATATGAAGTACAAAATTTTAAAAATAGTTTTATTTATTATTATGTTACATTTTCCTTCATTTTTCATGTTCGTCAATTGTAATTAATACTTTGAAAAATATTATCTGTTATTAAAAATATCTAATGAAATTTTGTGAAAATGCTATTATTTTGAAGAAAAATATATAACTTATGATATAAAAGGGTATTTTAAGTTAATTGAAGCATATAATATTTATTTTTTCTGAGTTATAAACTTTAAAAGGGTTTTCTCAGTTTGTGTTTTTTCGATACATCATTGCGTTTAAAATGCTACTCCTCCCACAAATATTAATCAGTCACTTCCATTTTTTTTCTATGTGTTATATATCATACATGTAACAAAATTAGGGATCCATTTTGCAAAGAAATGTATACTTTTTTTTAAAAAAATAATAATGTAAGAGATATCTGTGTTTTTGCTGAATTTTAGCATGTCGACCAACATTTTATTTTTTTTCTCCAAAACTTGAAAAGTTATTACAAAATCGATCCCTAAATTTGTTTAAAATATCCTTGAGAGTATTACAAAAAATTTTCATAATAAAAAATTAATAAATAAAAGAGGAGTAGGGTTTTGAAATTTTTCAAATTTTTTTAAAAAAATTTAAATTTTCAGAATTGTGTTAACAGTGTATTCAAATTTTCACATAAAATCATTTTCTTGAATAGAAACACTTCATAGCTTGCTAAAATCAAATTTTTAAATGCATTAATAAAAAAAAAATTGTTCAGGGGTACCGAGTCCCCTTAAGTGTCTCCTGGAGGAGACATTGGGACAAAGTGACATCGTAATGTTAATTTAAAATATTTCTTTAATCTTAATTTAATGAGTAATTCATAATAATTAGCATAATGAGCATAATGTGAAATGAGCATTATGTAAAATTTGAATCATTCCTGTCCGAACTGTTTGCAGTAGAATCCTAATTTCCAAAATTTATCATTCGTTTTCTCTCTCTCTCTTATACTATTAAATAATTTCTCAATTTTAAGTTGTTTATTATTGAAAACTCGTGATTTTCAAATAATGTTGTATGCGAGTACGGGAGTTATAGTTTTTTCTGCCGAATGCATTCGAATTCTGGGCAATTTTAAATTACACATAATTACAGTGATCACTAATTATGTTTCATTTCATATTCAGACAGATAAAGATTCTTTCCTGTATCCTTTAAATATCTACATTTGATGAATTCAGTTAGTAATTAAAGAATATCATTCCGAGCTGAAATAAATTCCATAATTATAGTTTCAAATCGAATCATTTTGATAGCCATTGACCCGTTTCCTACAGACGACACTGCGTTCTAAATCAGAAGTGGGAAGATTTGAGTATGAAATTAATAATGTTATACATAAACAGCAAGTTTAAGGAATTCAACAGTGTGTTTAATAATTTTTTTATTACACAAATAATAAAAAATATGAACACTTAGCGATTAAAATTTTCTTTCTCTCGTAAAACACCTTTGTCATTTTACCATAAATAAGATACGAATGCAAAATGTTCACTAAAAATCGTTTCTTTTTTCAGAACTACCATCTATTAACAAGAAAATTAATGACATCTTTTATTTAACTTGGCGTCCAGAGGGAAAAATTAATCCAGAGGAAAGAATTTGAGAATTTGTCATGGAGATTTTTACCGTTTGATCACGTGATATCACTTTACCTTACACTATCTGTCTCTAATTTATTCAGGTTATGATGAATATGTATCTAGATCTAATCATAAATTCGGGAACTAACAATAGATGTTTTATGTTACAATGAATTATGTACTGTATATTTCCGTACGTAAACCGATCTGTGTGTAAGCCGAGAAAAAGTTTTTCCCCCAAAAAAATCTAACCAAAATTAAAATCCCGTAAATAAACCGAAATGAAAAAATAATCCTGCAATGTGAAATTGATAAAGTCTATATTTTCTGTAGCAGGATTTGAAATGCCTTGAATTTGATGAATGATTCGGTTTCTCGGATTCTAGCACGCACATTAAAATATTCTTATATATTTTTTTTTCTTTTTGCTTAAAGGTTGCATTCAAAACACCCAAAATGTAAATTAGAAGATTGAAGTAATATTCCTCTTTCATTGTTATTTTTATGTGTACATTATGCACGGTTATTCTAGCATTACTTCTAGTATACGTTTCGGTACCTTTCCGTCATCTAAGTCTAATTTCGCCAACATCAATTTTTATTTTTATTTTACCGAAGACTCAACAAACCAGTAATATAAATACTTTCGAAAATAAAACAATTCATTTTCATGGTGAAGAATGATTATTTCATTTTGAATTATTTTTCTCATAAGACATATAAACTAAAGAGACGAAAACGTGCTATATTTGACGTTTAATCCCTAGGTGTGGCTAATGGAAAAGCGCCTACGTTTTTGGCGAACTAACGGATTCGTTAATAGGCCGATCCCCGTAAATCAGCTTAGAAAAGTTCCAAATAATCTCGGCTTGTTCACGGAAATATATAGTCGTTATTAGTCTGTTTCTTGGGTGTTTGTGTGTGTGACTGCTTTGCTCTTGACACACACACATAATTAAACAGATAATCCAAAATCCAAATAAGCTTAGTTAGGAACTTCAGATTTTCTGGCTGAATTATCAATAATAGGAAGCAATTGGTAATGTACACTCAGTCGTCAAAACAAAGGGACATTCAAAATAATTTTCTCAGTGTTCCTCGCATCTGAATAAAATTAATATCTGTTAACTATTTAAAACAAACTAAATCATGATGTTAAGTGATTAATTAATTATCTTAATTAGAACAGATGATTAATTTAAAAAAAAATTTCCTTATTTCGGAATCCGATTCTTTTTCACGTGTCTGTTTTCTCATCTTCATATTGGCCTGAATTTCGAAATTCGTAAAATTCAGCTTGTAAGGTGCTGAGTAATGTGAATTTAAAAAATGGCCCTTTCTTATGTTAAATGAGTTTCTCAAAGATTTGATAACGTAAAATTATCTAAACATTTTTGTTATTTTCTTGCACCAAATAAGAGATAATTTATTATCCATCTCTAAAAACATAAAAAGAGTGAAAGAGAAATATGACTATGAAAAATATGAATTGTTGAACACAGTTTCAAAAATACACACACAAAAAAAATTGTTACAAATCAAAACTCTTACATATTTAGATTCTAAATGTCATAAAAAATATGAAAACATAAGCAGTTTTCGAAACAATTTAACTTAATTTCATAAAACCACTAGTTGTTCTTGGTTTACTGGTTAGGTTTTATTATATATAAAAACCAATTTATACAGATAATTTAAACTATTTTTTAATATATTTCATGAAACAGAATCGTGTTCTTTTTATTGTATGAGTTATACTATGACGTCATTCGTTCATTATTTAATTCTACCGCTACATTTCCGTCTAATTAATTCGTTAGTGATAATTAAATTTCAAATGATGCAACATATGAGAAAAATAAAATACTTTATTAACCACTGAAGAATAGATAATATCTGGATACCCTCTCAACTCGCCAATCCTAGATATGAATAAAAATTACGCGTCTTAGCTTACCACTTCATTCTTCCAAATTCAAATACTTGTCATAAACAACCGATTCTTATCTTAGTACTTTAACTTCAATCCGAAAGATTAATTATGTTACTTCAATTCAATTAACTAATTATTATCTGCTTGCCGTTATCCTTTATCTTCGGTTCCTTTCTTTCAATTCTGTTTCATTTATAAAAAATATATCTAATTCAATCCACTGCACGTCTTATCTTCACCTGATTAAAGTTAAAAACGTTTCATTCTGTAAGAAAAGAAATCGCAATGTCGTGCAATTTAAATTATTATAAAGTCCCCTAGGTTAGTGAAGAGAAAATCGCGAATAGCCCAACGTCAAAATATTTATTATTATTATTTGTTTCACAATAAATCTCAAAGCAAGTCAATGTTTGTAATTTTCTGCTCAATGGTTAAAAATAAAAAGACAAAAATTGTTTCATTCCCTTTTCACATACATTAAGTGTTCATTTTCAAAACGATTCACTCTCCTTTGAATGGGGAAAAAAAAATCTAAAAGTTCCTGTGTTACAAATGGAAAATAGGGTAATTCACTGTAGTATTGCCCATTGATCGTTTTTTTTTTCTTCTTTTCTTTTCTTTTTCTAAGATGTCCATGAGCATGAAGCCCTTCACTACAACTCAAAAAATCATCGCTGTCACTTTTACGGCCGATTCATCTTCTTTGGAATAGATTCACCGGAGGCAAGCCATTGTTTTGATTAAAGCTTGGTTTCCAGAGTATACTGATAAATACAGATCTCTTTGACGGTGAGAATTTGACGTGACACCAATCAAATTTTGATTTTCTGGCAATGACTACCAAATTAAAACTGACTTAGTGTCAAATTTGTTTTGACGCTGTTAACAGGTATCTAATCTTAAAATAATTTTGTTGTGAATATAAACATATCAAATATTCCAAAGTAATTTCGTAAGAGAAAATTCAATAAATCTTAAAAGATTAAATGTTTAAAGAGTGAAGTTGAGAACTTCATTTTTATTTCAAAAACTTTAAAAGATGGCTACGAATTTTATGAGAAGTTTTGCACAATAATTAAGAAACAGTAATTTAATTACTTAATAAAGCAATATTTGTTTGAGAGAATTACATCAGATTTAATCAAATGGGAAAATCAAATAACATCGCAGATTTTTTTTTGCATTAAAAAAGGTAAATGACTGTACACAGTGACCTCAGTGAAAGTAAAGTTAAGATTTCTTGTTGAACTAAATAAAAAGAAGGCTGAAAATGAATCTAGTATAAATTTAAATTATTCCATGGTCAATGAATTTTACAAAAGAGTCGTATTTTTAATCAAGCAGAAATTTTTATCGTGTTATATAAGGGCATGGACTTAAAAAAAAAAAAAAAAAAAAAACAAGTTTATTTCACACAAGTAGAGAATGTGATAAAAGTGTAACATAATTCAACACTGAAAATCCTTAATTATCACAATTATAAATTCTTGCTTTTTTTTTATCCCTGTATATTATTTAAAATTCTTCTAAATGAAATATTTGAAATGTATTATGACGATATTTGAAACATTTACGATTGACGAATTGTCTAAAATTGTGTTTACATTTGAAAATGTATAAGATGAAATTTCTGAGAGTAAATAAAAGATGATCAAGGTTATATGCGTCTAAGAGGAAGAAAAAAGTATTTTTTTCCGTACAATATCGCAGATTAAAACAATCTAAGTTAGGGAGGAAATTTCCGAAATCTTTTAGAATGTGTGTGTGTCTTTGTGAACTTTCAACGGTTTGAACCAAATCGTATACAATAAAATTGTTTATTATCTATTGCAGTTTATTACATTTTACAAATTGAAATGCTAAGGAATGCGTGAAAATGATAAACAATTTAATTACTTTAAAAAAATTAACATTCCAATTACACAAAAAATCGTTAATGAATGAAATAATCAAAATAATTGCTTCATATACTTATAAAATACAATTAAATAATGGGATTTAATAGAATAAGTTTAATATATATATATATATATATATATATAATTTATTCTTTTACATGTTCCACAACCAATTCGTTGATAATATCACCATAATTTAAGCTTTTTGGCTAATTCGGATTTTATAGATAAAGAGGCTAAGCAAGAAAACGGTTCAAGAGTAATGTTAGATCTCAGGTAATTTTTTTTTATTTTGAATTTTTTGAAAGATATTTTCTTTACACAGATCAGTAAGAAATTTTGAATGTAATGTAGATAAGTTTTAAATAAATATTGTGATCTTAGATCGCAAAATTCGACGATAAACTCTAATTTTATTTTAAAAAAATCAATATAGTTCTTCCAAGGTCATAATTTATATTAGGATAAAATCCAAAAAGAAAATGAAACCTTTTCATTTTTGTAAAATCATTCATCGGAAAGGAGCCATCAGTAACGTGTGGCTTTGTGCATTTTCACCCTTCAAACCCTCTTGGACAGGCATTGATATTTAAGTCCCTTTACAAAGATAGATGAAGAAAAAAACGGGATCCGGTGCAAAGTTGCCACAAACTTTCTAAATCATTAAAAACAAATTGCCAAACTGTTACAGTACTTACAACATATTATAAATTATTAGCTAAAATTTCCAGCAGTAAAAATGTGTTCATTGAATAAAATATAAATCCCGAAAATGTTAAAATTGAAATATTTAGGAAAAATTAATATCAAATTAATTTTGTAACAAAAAGTATTTTCTATACTGATGAAAAATCCCAATGGAATATTTCTTTTTCGTAGGTTCAAAGTTAGGCAAAATTCTTAGGAATATCAAAATCGTTTAGGCCCAAAGCATGCCAAAAGAGAAGTCAAATAAAGTAGAAATTGTTTGAATATCCAAAGACAAAAATTGTTGGTTTACAATGATTGTTTTAAAATTCGAAATAATTTGTTTCTAATTTCGTTCATTCATAGGATACCAGATTACACATAAAATTTAAGTAACGCCACAATCCACATATAAAAATAATGCTTAATTTTTCATATGAGTCTTAACTGCGTTCAATAATAAATATAAAAGAAATAGGTACTTTTCCATTTTGCGGCGCAAATCTCACCAAGATTTTATTGGTTACACTACACAGTACACACATACTCCGTTTGGCGTCGGGTTTATCACTTTTGGCGACTTTTTCGCCTGCGCCGGTAAAATGGAAAAGTACCGAGAAATATTTCATTATTAAAAAAAAAATTTTTTAAAAATTATAATTATTATTGTATCTGGTCCAAGCACAATAACACACAAACACACACATATATGTAATGATTTAACTGAAATTTAATAATCTCTTTTAATAAAAATTTAAATTTCTATTTTGTCCCATTTTTTTCTATTTCAAAAGTAAAGAGTTCATTCTCATTTTCTGATCCAATTCTAAATTATCCTTTTATTTATTAGATCCCGCACTCATAACATTTGTTTAATCCTCTTTCCCACGGTCGTAAATCTGCCAAAATAATCCCTACTATAGTCTTTGTCTATATTGAAATTCCCTAGAATCCCTAATCCTGTGCCGCGTGTTCTCTTATGTCTATTATGGAAAAAATCCTTAAAATATAACTTGATATACAGCGAAAAAGCCCTGTCATATGCTCTTACTCTTATGCGCTTCTGACCTCTTCTATTTTTTTATTAAGTCTTTCGCTTCGGCCTTGGTGGCCCAAGCCGGGCCAAGTTCATCAGAACGTAAAGCTCTTTCTACCAGAATCAATAAATAATTTTACTATGGAAAACGGACTGTTTCTTTTGGCCATATACTCGCAATGTTCAATTAATGTTACAACAAACGTTTAATACCTTTCATATGTGTATATATATATATATATATATATATATATATATATATATATATATATATCTGTGTGTGTGTATATATAAGATGCTTATCTAAATCAATCCGTGATTTATCAATAGATTACATAACAAAATGAAAATGCATTATATAATTGTTAACTACAAATAAACATTAAATTGAAATAAAATGTAAAATAATGATTAAGAAATACAAAATTCCTCATGGAGACTTATGTTGTCATACTTCCGCTATCCTTTCTGTTTTTATGAGTATACTAGTATACTTTTAAAGATAACTAAATTGATTTAACTCACCAATCAGGGAAGGCATGGGTAGAGATGCAAATCCATTTAGGAAGCACAGGAACCCGTAGGTTATAGCGTACAATTCCATGCCGAAAAAGTCCATGAGTAGAATAGGAAACACAATCATCATGCATCCCAGTAAAAGTCCATAACAGCCGCTAACCATCAGCAGGCTCCAGTAGTCCGTTGCAAACGGAAGTGTGAAAAAGATCAATCCTATACTCCCCATGCAGAGCATTACAAAACGAGAGCGGGTGAAGTATTTCATTTCAGTTACCCACCCAAGGCACACACGTCCTAAAAAGTCGCAGAAGGCAAACACCATCAGAACATACTTGGTGTCTCTGTTTGGAATGCCCCTGTCCATGGAGTAATCCACAATGATGCTGATGAACATATGAAACAGGAAATAAAAACTGATATTTGTGAAAGCCGTCAGGTAGAATATGAAAGAAGTGATGACAGAAACAAAAGATCCCGCATATCCATGGGATTCCTCTTCATTCTGAGAAGATGGATAGTCTTCGGCGAAAGTCTGGTTTGGTTCTTCATCGATCTTTGAAGTCGGTAAAGAATGACTTTCAGACGCTTTTCTGGCTTCTTTATTGCCACTTTCGTCTACGGGATAAAGATCAAAACAGTTTATCTCTCCAGAAGAGTCTGTGTATTTATGTTTCTTCAAAGGGCCTGCACTTGGAATCGGTGATTTGAATTTATTGAGTTTACGTTTCGCTGACGAAATACTAAAACTGTGGCGAGCAGGGCACGATTCCGTCAGCTGTGATGTCTTCACTTCATCTGGATCGAGGCGATTCAAAAGTTCATCGCTTTTCGACGTAACCACTATATCCACCACCACACTCTGGAAGTCACTGAGAGAATCTTCGAACTCTTTTTGTGCTCTCAGCAGTTCATCACTCTCCTTGAACAGAGTTCCATCTCTTCGAGCACAAAAGGACGAAAGAGAGGTATCAAGACTATCAAAGGACTCCTCTTGGAATTTCCTCAGCGTTCTGGGCTCGTCTGACAGCAAAGCGGATCTTTTTCTGAGCGTCAACGCCAGCTCCGATTGTAGTTCGCGCTGTAGGTTTGATTTAGGGTCCAAATCACCATCGTAGTTCAGTTTATCGTCGCACTTTGTGTCTATAAAATTCAATGAAATGCTCTTTCTTCTTTCTGAGATTGTAAGAGGAAGAGGAGGAGGTTTGGGGATCTCAGAACTTTCCTCTTTCAGTGGAATGATTTCTTCTTGAACTTCCTGTTTCAGCCATGAGGGCGGACGCATTAGAGCACCGGCGATGGCGACGTTTAGAACAATGCCACCCGTGAGAAGTAAACAACTGGATAGTTCGTAGAAATCTATGAGGTATTCAAACATGACTGGAAAGATGATGGAACCAATACACGCTCCTGAACTGGCGATGCTGTTCGCAGTGATTATCCTGTCTAGGAAATAGTTATTGATTGTGATTGGCATGACAGCGCTCACCAGGCCGTATCCGATACCTACAAGGAAAATTTGAAAAATTTATATTTACTTGAGTATCAGTTAAAAATCAGAATTTTATTTCATTTAATTTATGTCATTTAATATGAGGAATCATTTAAAACAAAACACAGATGACACTTTTTGTTTTTATTTATGTACAGTATAATTCATATTTATGTATTTTCACTCCTCGAAAATGATACTCGAAACTCGTTAACTCGAAAGATCCATTTAAAATCTTTATCACTAAATCTTGTTTTCTTCTATTTTCAATTTCGTAGGTAAAAAAAATGTAGTAAATGTCATTTAATATATCTGCATGTGAAAGAGGATTCACACAACTGAAATATTTAAATAATACAAAAAAAAATAATACTCATATTTATCCAAGTTAAAACCGTTTTTCCAGCGTAAAATTTTGAAAATGCGTTGAATAATATATGAATCAATTTCAAGACAATAATAATGGCGGAAATTATATCATGTTATATCATTAAAATAGTGATTTTAATGACATTAGAGCATCCATTTTAATGTATCGGATTGACATTGAAGTTTCACATCCCTTTACATTTTTATTACCCAATAACGTTTTATACAAAAATATTAAAATTATTACGAACAGTAATCAGCATCCAGTTCAATAATCTTCAACAAGAGTTTGGCAGTTTTCGATGCCCTCTCTAAAAATTTCAGTTGATTTGGAGTTCAAAAAGTAATCGACTTCTTTTTTGACCTCTTTAGCAGAAGTGAAAATTGCTTTATAAAAGTGCAGCAGCAGATGAGAGAATAAATATAAATCAGAATATGTAATGTCTAGATTATATGATGGAGAGTTCAAGTCCCATCCCAGCTCATACGGCTTCTAGCCCATAATCACACCTGCATGGTGTTCTGGATCGTTTAGTTGGAACAGATTTCTTCCTCTTAATACATTTTGGCCTTTTTCTTTGACTGCAGCACCAACACCGTCGGGTATACGACTATGGATATCACTATTCATGATCTGATTTCCTTTTCATTATTCCTTGAGAGAATACTCTAACAATCCCACCAGAAACACAAACTTTTAGGTAAGAAAGTGCCAATTTAAACCAAAAGAATGTCCAGACTCTTATCGAGCAAACGGTATTATCTTTTCTTTAAAAAAAAAAACAATTTTTCATTGCATGTGATCATGCGATCAATTTAATCGATCCTGATGCAAATTTCTGTAAACAATGCGCTACGTTTGTAAGTATCAATCAAGTATTGAATTAAAATAAATAAAAACGTTTCGTTGCAAAAAAAGAAAAAAAAAAAAAAAAAAAAACAACAATTTTAAATAAAAAAAAAATTTTTTATTTAAAAAAAAAAAAACTTTTCGTTTCAAAAAAAAAAAAAAAAAAAAAAAAAAAATCGACGATTGTGCATCACAATTAAGTTCTTGTGTTGTTATGTAATGATATTTTTCGATTCACGCAGATCACCATAATCAATAAAAAATGAATATCCAGAGCAAGGAGGCATCTCTAATGTCAAAATATAATAATGCTCATTTTAAATTTACGATCCTAGATTTTTACTGCATCGTATGAAACGTAGCTTATCGTATCGTATACTTATCGTAGCTTAAAAGCTCATAAATATATTGGTGCCATTTGGTGATTTTGATTTTGTAGCAGAATTCGTTGAAGATTATCGTCAAAAGAGTTTCATTTAATAGAGCCAAATCAGACTCCCCTGAATAATTGAAAAATTATATTTTTTCAAAACAAAATTTTATACACTGATTTACGAAGTAAAAAAGAGAGGTAATTATACATTTTTTTTTTGTTTATTCGAATGTAAAAGCTCATGCGAAAACCTGCCAACAAATATCAGCTTTCCGCGCGTAGTGTTTTTGATAGCGAGATACTTTTCGATAAATCTGATATTTATTTGTACGAATACACGAAATGAAAATGAATACGATTTTAAGGATAAAAAAATCGATCTTTAAATCTAGCGATGGCAAAACTATGTGCCCAGCAAACCAATTTCTATAAGACATCAAATTCAACTTATTTTTTCGGTATATAGAGACGTTTTTTTTTAAAAAAATTTCTTTCTTTTTTTTTCTGTAATAAACATAAATTAATTTAGTACAGAGATGATCCAGTAAGTAAAATATTAAACAAAGCTTCTCTTTCTAATTCAGATCAGGGAGTGCCATTTAATGAATTATTCTTCATACGTAAATTTTATTCATTAAAATTGCCCTACCATTCAGCAATTTCAAATTACTTCTTGAAACGTTTGCTTAATACAACTAAAATTAAACTCAATTATATGAACTTTTATAGATCTGTGTAATATGCAAATACATTCAGTTATGTAAATACCATAACGAAATTAATTATGGAAATATTATTCTCTATGTACGCTTTTCATTGAACGATGAAACGAACAAATAATGCGCAACAAGATTAGATTTTTTTAAATATAGTAATACAATTTTTAATAAACTTAAATATAAATCAGACACTGTACAGGAGTCACTCATTTCAATTAAAGTCATTTAACCCTTTGCAATTTAATTTTATAAAATAAATATATTCCATTAAGTGTTACAGAAACAGACAGATTTAAAAAATTAAGCCCGGTTAAAGTTCATTTTCATTTCACAAGACAAGATTATTCATTTCCCTGATATGATTGAAAAAATAATTGATAAGACTTACCAAACACCCCCAATAGTATTGTGATGATATTGAGAGATGAAGCTATGAAGCAAGTTGACAACCCAATAGCTCCGACTACAGCACCAATCATAACAATTGGTCTCACGCCAAGCCCATTTTCCAACAGAACGGACACGGGAGCTTTTCATAAAAAAGAAAATGCAAAATTATAAAGGAAGAAAACTTTTTAATTGCATTGACTATTTTTATTAGATGATTTCAAGGTACCAATGGCATAGCGAAATAATTTTCATGATTAAGGGGAGTGGTCTCACTTCAACTCATCTTTCAAAATAAATTTTCAGTGTTTATTTTCAAGATATAAAGTATGTTATGGTGGAGTACGGGATTTCGAATATTACAATTTTCTGAAAAATAAAAAAAAAATTCTGTATTAAAATGTTTCAGTTTGAAAATTTTAGTTCACAGCAATCGTTATGGAGGGGGGGGGGAGCGTTACAACCCCCATATTCCTCCCTGTCGCTGGTCCACTGCAAAGAATTAATTTAAACAGTTAACAAAAGAATTATGCTACAAATGAATTTCGGAAAAGAAGAAAATATTGTTTCACAAATTACCAAATATATTTAAAAATGTTAAATAAGGCATATTATAGGGGAAATTTTCCAAGCGTTATACCGAATAAATATTGAGAAAATAAACATATCGTTTTTTTTAATTCAGTTTTGTAAATGATGTAATGTGGAATACATTCAAGTAAAAATAAAATTATTTCTATAAAAATTTTGAATTGAACTTGAATGACTCAAATAAATAACTGGTATGTGTAGAGATTTCTAACCCATTAGAATAAGTAACATTTGAATAATATTTTAGGACCAAATAAAATGGTTACGAACTTTATTTAATCTATTAAGTTATAGACCAATAAAGGACAAGTAGTAAAATTCATGCTGCCCATTCCAACAAAATCGAAAAATGAAGAGATAAACTTATTTGTATATAGGAAAATGGTAAAGACTTCCTACAAAGAGAATTAAAAATAATAAAACAATAAAAATGCCTTTTTGGGAATTTTAACATTGATTTTCATCGATTTCGAAGGAAAATATTTCATAATTGGTAATTTGTATTAAATAAATCATGATTTGGATAAATGTAGTAATAACGTTATATAATATAATTTATTTACTTGAAAAAAAAAAGTTTAAAAAAGATTCTGAAATTACTGTGGAAGGATTTACAGTCCTATTAAAATAATCTTTCATAAATTGTAATATAATTGTCATAAAACCTCTTTATTTAAGATCTGTATTAATGATACTTAATACTTGTGAATAATGGAGATTTTTAGAGGTGGAATGAAATTGAAATTAACTTGTTCAAACTTACTTAACAAAATATTAGCACAATATTAGAAACAGTAAGAAAAAGTATACAAAATCAATAAAAAACTAATAAAAATTAAAAGTTTCCTTCCAGTATTGAAAAAAAATATAAGTATATAAAAATTCACAAAAACGAAGCATTCATTTCTGAAAATATGAATTACTTGCTTTAATTTGTACTTGATATTTTTCTTTTTAATTACAAGGAATGTGTGTAAAAAGTCCCAATAAACATAAAGATAACAAACTTTAAAGTTTTAAAATGGAATCTAGTGGAAAATTTCTTCATCGAACCGCCTTCTCGCCATTTGAGAAATGCATTGGACAGGCACGTATTCGATTTCCTTTCTAAACTTTAAAATGCTTGAAACTTTTACCAGAAAATTTTAATACTGAATTTGCTAGACAGTAACATATCCTTTACAAAAACGCTAATTTTCCATTTGTAATGCTGACAATATTTTTCGGAAGATATTTAGTATTATATGAATTAATTTTATTGCAACAGTCATTACTTTTTTTTAAAAAAAAATGCAATATATATGTGTAATTACGAATTGCAAATCTATAATTTTAGGGGCTGCCATCTAGTGGTTCAGAACGATAGTTTTAGATTTTAAATACATAACTTTTTTTTTTCTTTTTTAAATTTACCGGTATATTATGCGTATTACACTACCTGAAGTCAAATAAAAAATATTTTCGAAAAATATCTCAGATTTATTTATGTGTTTATCATTGATTTAGATTAACAAGATTTTTTTGCAAAAAAAAAATGTCCGATATTTCCAGTTATTACAATGTATAAGTATAGATGGCAGCACGAACGAATTATTAGATTGTAAGTGCTTTGAAAGAAATGAGCAATTTTTGTAATTAATAGTTTCCAAAAATAACGCAGTTATTTGATACCTTACCAAAAATATCTCTCTCTTCAATATAATAATGTTTCACAAAAAATATTCCTTCTTAATGTTATAATTTTTGTACCAAGGTTACCTCTTCTTTTATTTTTTAATCATTACTTTATAGCAAGCAGTACAATTTTTAAACACACACATCAATATTTTTCAAAATTTCAACAATTTTAAGAAAACTTTTTCACACAATAATAGTTCAATTATAATATAGTGTAAAAATTAATTCAACATATAAATAATACATATTTTAAAATTTTATTTCTACTCGGAAAAATTACAATATGTTCTCTCTTTACTAGCATTTTAATATATCACAAAAATTTTATTTTGTTGTTAATATAAAGCTTTAATACTTATTATGAATTCAAATTCATTTTTAACAAAAATTAACTCTGAAATCGTATACTGCTAATATTTTTCTCTAATTCTAATTGTAGAGAATTAGATCCTAATCGGAAATACTATTTCAGGTAGAAAACTGCTCTGTTGCAAATGACTTGCTTAGAATTAATGCTTCCAACGTGTACAAGAGGATAATTTTATACTATTTATTTCTGTTTACATTAAACTTTTTCTTCAATATAATATTTCAGAAATGATCATTTATTAAAAAAAATATTTAACAGAAAAGCTAAATATCCATCTTGCATAAAATGAAAAATTATTTATAATTGAATGCTTCTAAATCGCACGAATTTGTTATAGCTAATGAAAATATCCACTTCGATTAAAATGATTTGCCGATCAAACTTACATTAATGACGTAGCAGTTTTTAATTGGGCATTGTTTTTCAACATTGGGCAAGTCGGTCTCGTACAAAATGAGACTTTTAAAATTCAGTTAAATCGCAATATTACCGGACAAAGTGATTGGCATAAAAGAATATAACATTCTTGAAGTCACAAGAAATAAAACTCATTTACCGATGAAGTTGAGGACGGAAAAGCATATGGTTAAAGGCCAAGATGCCTCTTGTCTGGTCACACCAAATATGTCGATAAAAACCACGAAGAGTACGCCTGATGACCTAAGGATTCCGGACAGGACAAGGCTGTTAAAGAAAGCAGCAAACGCTACAACCCAACTCCACCCTGTGTCCGGACCTTCATCGGACCGTCTTCTGGCCATTTTTCTGGGAAAGTGAAGGATTCAGATCATCTTTCCAGCCACACTCTTCCCAACAGATAGCCATCTGGTAAGAACATTTTAAATTATTATTATTTCACAAAACTGACAATTACATATATCAAACACAGACTGTATTCATAAGATTGTATTTCATCGCTTAAAATTAGTCATGCTTTTTTACTTATATTCAGTAGCATTTCACCGTTCACTTCAATTTCTGCTATTATTTTCTGTAACGATTACGAGTTATGGATATTAAATAACGAGACTGACGCTCCTACACAAGAAGTACGCATGCGCCAGCTGTTTAGCGTGAAGCCTTCTTTTTCGAATGCAATGCATCTCACTTCTGTAAAGAAATTCGTATAGCCGAAGCCAACGTTCGCATTAGAGTTATTATTATTATTTTGTTTCGCTGGAAAAATGATAAGTATTACAAAAGAGCAATGAACTATCGCGGAATTTCATATGAAACTTGGAAAAACTGTTTCTTAAACTTATAATTTATTGAGAGAAGTGTATGATAATAAATGTTCATCGCGTGCGTGTGTCTTTGAGTAGTTTGAGTAATTTCGAGATGACTGAGAAATCGTTGAAGAAGATTTACGCCCGGGTCACCTTTCCACGTAAAAAACGGATGACAATATCGGAAAAAATGGGTAATCTCATTCGATCTGACCGTCGATTAAGTATTCCTGCGATAGCTGAGACTGTAGGAATTGACAAAGAATTCGTACGGCAAATTTTGCATAACAATTTTAACATGAAAAAAGTTTGTGTCAAAATGGTGCCTAAAATTCATACGTTTGCGCGACAAGAATCTCGTAAAAATGTTTGTGCTGACACTTCGAATGCTATTGAAAATGACCCAAACTTATTGGAAAGGATAATAACGAGGGGCGAATTGTGGGTTTTTACTTATGATCCTGAAACGAAGCGCCAATCATGCATTAGAAGAGTCCATCTTCACCGAGAGCCAATGAAACGCGAAAGAGCAAACCAAAATTAAAAGTAAAGATGATTGTTGTTTTCGATATTCATGGAATTCACCAGGTTCCTGAAGGTCAAACTACTAATCAATATTACTAACTTTATGTTCTTGCTGAACTCCACGAAAGAACAAGGAAAAATAATTCGAAATGTGAAAGGACAAACCATTCCGCATTGTCTGTCAAGAGGTTTCTGGGCCAAGTACAGAAGTCTCAGATGCTGATTTTTTGGTAATGCGCACCAATTAAATTTGCAGCCTTTCTATCATTTTTGGAAATAGCTCCGCCACAATCCTGAATCATGTTATACTTCTTTACTTGAGGTTGATCCTAGCTAATATTTTTCACTAGGCTCAGCAATTTAGTATTTAGAACTCTAGGATCAAGAGTGGTACAAATTCATTCCATTTGTCTCGATTGATTTGAGCAAAAGTGAGCTTAATCTCAACATATATTTTCTGCAACTTGGTTCTATTCAAATTGTCAATAGGCCCTACGCCTTGGGATGGCCCTTACAGGAGAAAATATTCCGACATACATCACCCATCCCGCCCAGGAACATCCTCTCGCCACGTCGAGGCAGACGAAAGAGGGAATTTAATTCCCTTTTACACCTTTCCTTACTTGACCTTAATTTTTCAACAAATAAAATTACCAGTGTTAGACCATCCCCTTTATTGGCTGGATCTTGAGCCACACTACTTCTGTCTGTTTCCTAAAGTGAAACCTGC
This sequence comes from Nephila pilipes, assembly GCA_019974015.1. NCBI lineage: Eukaryota > Metazoa > Arthropoda > Arachnida > Araneae > Nephilidae > Nephila > Nephila pilipes. The sequence continues at coordinate 68,450 of BMAW01114321.1, forward strand.
ATTCAAAGGAACAAGATTTGAATCCGTTGAAGCTGTGAAAGGGAAAGCGGCACACGTCCCGAATTAGCTGACTTCCAACACTGTTTCGAACAATGGAAGATTCGTTGTAGTGATAGAGGAGAGGTGTATATTGAAGGAGAGAATAAGTGAATATTAATGAGATCAAAATAAAATGTTTTATTTACATCGCCAGTATCGTTATGTAAAAGTTTCACCTTGTAGATCCAAAAATTAGTGTAATATACAATGAAGTGCCAAAAATCATGGAATACGTCCAGTTATCGTGAGGGATTCCTTTTGCGCGGCGAAGTGTAGCAACTCAAAGTGACATTGACTCTAGAAGTCATAGGAAGTCCCCTAAAGAAATATTCAGACATGCCGGCTCTACAGCCGTTCATTATTGCGAAAGTCTTACAGGTGCTGGATTTTGTGCACTAACTTAACTTTCAATCATGTCCCGTACATGTTCGATGGGATTTCTTCATAGCGATCTAGGAGGCCAAATCATTCGCTGGAATTCTCCAGAATATGTTCCTGAAACCAATCATGAATAATTCTCTCCCGGTGGCATGGTGCATTTCTTTGAATTCTTGGAAAATTCCATCGTAGTTTAAGTACATAACATCCATGAATGACTGCAAATGATCTCCAAGAAACTGAACATAACCATTCTGGTAAACGAGTGGTTCAGTTTAATCAGGGGATCCAGTTCATTCTACACCGTTATGAAGCCACCACCAGTTTTCATAGCGTTTTGGTCTACGTTGACAGAATGGTCCTCGCCAAACTCGATCTCTAATGTCAATTCTTACCAACAGGTATCATGATTAATCTGATGAAGCAATGTTTTTCCTGTCAGCTAGGCTCCAAATGATATGTTCATGAGCCTAGAAGAGGCGTTGCAGCCGATAGAGTGTTATTAGCACAGGGACCCAATCGGTGCTCTGCTGCCTATCCTTTCAACATTAAATTTCGCTGTACTGTCTTCAAAAATATCGTATGTCCCACATTGATTGTTGCTACAATTTGACGCAGTGTTGCTTGTCTAGTAACATTGATGACCCTACGCAGACGTCGCTTGTATCTGCCAATAAGTGGATGTGGTCAGTCACAGCGTTCCACATGGTGAGAGCGAAAGCTTGAAATAATATATATTCTGCACACTCTTCATTATGGATTGAAGAGAGTAACTGAACCCTAACAATTTCCAAAACAGAATTTCCCATGCATCTAGCTCCAACTAGAATTTCACGTTTAAAGTCTGAATAATTCCCGTCATGCAGCCTAAGTCACGCCAGAAAACTGTTAAATCGAATCACTTGAATAAAAATTAAAGCCCTGACAACACACTGCCCATTTATTCGTTTCTTGTGCTACCTCCATCTGGATACTTGATTACTGCTATCCCTTGACTTTTGGTATTTAAATGTGATGGTGATTCTAAAATTATAATTCTTTCATGCAGTTCATATAATTTTTTGTAAGTAATAAAATAGCAAAAATGCTAGGCTTCTGATCATGATCTAGGATTACCATCAAAAAACTTAAAACATCTGGACATTGCTTTTAAAAAGACGAACAATTTTTTTTCTGGTACGGAAAAAATTAATTGTGAAACTATTTCATTCAAATAATATTCATTAATTTTTGTTATGAACTTTTAATTTGCTAATAAAATCAGAATTAGTACCTGTTACGATATTGTTGAAATTATTAAAATAGTTCAAAAACTAATCTGATTTCGTTAACATGATCAAAAATACATATTCTACAGCAAGATGTTAAAAAAAAATTCCTCTGAATACATAAAATACTTAGTTAATTGATACGTATAATTAAGAGGAATATCAATATTGTGTTGTGCAAAAAAAGACATTATAAATATGCATGAAAAGATTGGACATGTCCGGCTAAAACTTAACGGTTCGGTTACTTAATTTGATATGCTATGCTAGTGGTATCCTAAGTGTTGCCGCAAGATCTTCGATATATATATGAGCGCAGTGGAATCTCATATTTGTATCTCTTATGTGTCGTGATATTACAACGGGTAGGGTGCCATGAGTTGAAAAAGTGTGGATCTACTGAGCAATATGGTAGAGAGTGATTGTGCTTGATTTAGCCAATGCTGCACTAAACAAAGAGTACCTATGATCTAACAGTTAAAGAAAGGGAAAGAAACAAATATTAATTGACAAGGAGGGGGGTTGAAAATAGGGAAATGTCACTAGGTGTGTCATTCACATTTACCAATGATAATAAATTGCATTTGAGACGTGGAATGGTAAATAATGTTAATAATGAGACTTCGGCAGCTGATGTTTTCGATCATATGGAGGGGAGGGATTTGACCTTGGAGTGCTGGGGGCGTTTTGAACACTCAACTACTGGATCCGTAGGAAAGTTGTCTAGTCGCTTTTCTCTGAGCTCTTAGCAAATACACCAATAGAAACGTTCCAGTCGGGCTAGTTTTTAAGTCATTTTAACTACTGGCGTTGTTGTTCACGAGAACCGCCGCAAAACGTATTTAAAAAATAACAATTCATATTAAGTATTCATAAGGCAGAATTGAAAGAAAAGAACCCGTTTGATCTCATCTTCCAAACAGCTTAACATTTAAATTTTATATAAAAGATTTTTGGTAAAGATATAAACTTTTTTCATGCTTCATTTTGATCTTTCAATATGCACTTATTCTGGAGATATTACTTTCATCAAGCATATCACAAACTATATAATGCTTTCAATAATGTAGCAAAATAGATCAACGACTTGTATTTTAGATTATTTGTTCTTATTTTATTATTATTTATATATTTTTTTTTCATACTGAAGACAGCAAAACAAAATTGGCGTTATTTAAGCATGCGACTTGAAAACTAAATCTTAGAATCAGCGGAACTGGTTTATTACTGGCATCTAAAACACGATTGTTTCCAAGATTATGAATGTCTTCATTAACTCGGTCTTAATCAATTTAGAAAAGTATTGTCAACGTTGCATTCAATCATCGCTGGATAGGTTTTTTAACACTTTCAATCGTCATTGGGTAGCAGTTTTTTTTTTTTTTTTTTTTAACAAAGAGAAGCAACTGGTGAAAAATAAACAAATCTCCATTAGCAAAATCAACTTAAAACAAATGCGAAGAAATGAATGAATGAAAGATTGTTTTTATATAAAGCAGTAAAAAAAAACCCTAGAGATTTCTGAAATAAATACATATAATAACCGCACTCACAAATACATTTTCTATTTTTTTCCCAAAATTCTGAATTTCGGAACAGATTCATTGATTTATCTTCAAACAAGATGGAAAACTGGGTGTTGAGATACGAACCGAGGACAAGAAATCCTTAAGCTCTCAAATCGAGACACCACAGCATTTGATTTCATCGAGTGGGTTTTAAAAAATCCAGCCAACCGACCTTGATGTTATATTTGTGTCCAATATCTGATCTCTCATTAATCAGTCCGTACTTTGACGCATCACAGTGAAAAATTATTCACGGTGTTTATCACGTGGAGAGTCGAAGTTTAGAGTGAATGTGTATTGCGTGTGAGGGGAATTGAGTCCCTGAATAAAGTCCGTAAGCAATGACGTAGTCAAACGGAGTGCCTAAAGGGCGACTTTCTGTCCTAATATAATGAATATATATATATATAAATTGAAATTTTTGTTTTGCATTTACATATCAGTATCGATTTTTATCAGCATTTAAAAGCATTAAAACAAATAGAAGAAATTGCTTTTGCATTGGATTAGATATATTATGCATTTCGTTTCCTGTACTATAATACTAAATGTTTTACAAATTATGCAAATTTTGCTTTTGCATCGATATACTATTAAACCACAAACAATTAGCTTCCATTTTTTTGTAATTTTAATTATAAGTAATAATTACTATAGCTATAATTTTAATTATGTGATGAATTTTGTTTTAATATACTAAAAATCGGTGAAATAAAATCAATTATTTAACAATTGAATCTATGTTAATAATAAAGAGAATCACAGTCACAATATTAATCGTTATTGTGAACAATAATTTGACATTCTCTAAAATGCTCTTACGAGTTTCGTCAAAGAGCATATTATCTTAATTTTTCTTAAACGCTTTCTAATGCTGTGGGCGCTTTTACCGCTTTAATCAACAACATTTCTCGAGGAATAGTTACGATCCCATCGGAACTTGTTCTGACATGCACGCACATTTTAATTTATTTCAGTGAACAATTTTATTAAAAAATTAGTATTACTTTACCACAAAAAAAGCCATTGTGTTTTGAGAAAATGTTTCAAAGACATTGAAAGCTTAAAAATTTAAAAATTAAACCTAATAATAATTTATACAGATTATAATTTACTATTAAATTATAAAAAAAATTCCCGTGATATAAGCACACATTTAAATATTGTTTTAGATTTTATAAAGTATTCAACTAAAATTGAAAACTGGAATTTCAACGAAAATATCAAAATTTATTTAATAATTTAGTTCAAATATTTAGAATCAGCTTTATAATTTTTTTATTGAAATTAAGATTAAGAGAAAAGAAATTATAACTGTTCATTGCTAAACAATACACAAACTTTATATATATATATATATATATATATATATATATATATATATATATATATAATTGAGAAATTTAAGTTTTTTTTCTATGATATGTAAGAACTTTCCGAAAAAAAAGAGCTTCATATTGAAGGGAACAACAATTCAAGCACTTATAAAAGTTTTTCGATACTTATTTTTTAAAATATTTTAAAGAAAGAATATGTATAATAGTACATTTATACGATTTTAAAGTGACAATAAGCAAAATATTTCAAAGAAAAACTCAATGCTATTGTTTAAGTTTCATCATAGTTTCACAAAAATGAAGAGTTCAGACCCTTAAAAAGAAACCATCAAATACATTGCTACCAAAAATATCAGCATATGACATTTCTTTTCAACGATGGTTTTTTTTAAGCATATGCTAACTTTTAGGAATTTTACTCGGACAATTAACATTTATAATATTTATTGAATAAATTTGTTAAAAGCAGTTATTAAGATTAAATGAGTTAATAAATTAATAATAAATTAAATTAAAGCAGTTATAACCAATATTTAATCAAAATATTTGCATATATCAATAAGAGTCAGCCATTCTTAAGTTTTTTTTTTTTTTTTTTTTTTAAATATAGTTCCGAAAACAATCGAATATCTTAAAGTATACTTAAAATTATGAATGTCATTTAATTAAGAGCCTTAAAACTACGAAAAAAAGGGAGCCAAAAACATAAAAATAATTAAAAAAAACCTCTGACTTTGAATCCTTCGGTGTGTGAGCAACGAAGAAAATACATATTCACACTGCTTGATAAACTAATAAAATTATTCAAACGAGATGCTGAGCTGGCAATATTATCATGTGTCCTTCTATCCTTTGTGTCTCCTCTGCTTCTATTCGTCATTTTGAAATCGTCTGTCTTATCACCTATTAACTACGCACGCTTTCAAAAGAGGCCATTAAAGTGAGTGCAAAGAATATGTGTCAAACAAACCACTGAGCAACAAGAATAACCGAGTCTTTGCAAATGGTTTCTTCCCATTTTTCATATTCATAAAACTCTTAACTCGCAGGCTTAAAAGGTGATTGGATTTCAGAAGAATTATTACAATCGATTGCATTGCATTTATTTAGATACATGCACAATGCGGATAAATATGTTTCGATAAATAATAATTATAATACATAATAAAAGCATGAAATAAAAATGTTCAGAAAAAATACTTTTGAAGCTAACTAGAAATCAGCAACTCCAAAAGCAATAGAGTCACTGAGGTCAGTGAATTTGGCATGAGCCCGAGGATTTGAGGGTCCTGCATCTCTCTCGAGTTACCTTATTTTAATAAACCACATAATATACTGCTTTCACATGAATAAAACACAATGAAAGATCAATGTTAGAAAGATGCAGATTATTGTGTATTAATCTAAATCTTACTTTTATAATGAAGCACAAAATTTCTGCACCAAATGTTACATTAAATCTTATATATATATAATACGCATTTAAGTTTAACATATATGCAATCGATAAAATACACTAGAAGAAATAATAGTCTAGAAAACAAAAATGAGGAATCATTAATGTTTTTATAACCATAATTTTTACGCTGAAGTTACTAATTTCTATGTAAAAAAATTGAGATTTATAATTGCTTAATAGTATTTTTTTGAAAAAAAAATTTTTAGTTTCCAAAAATTTTTTTTGAAAAAGGATACTCAACGAAATATTTGTATACGTATTTTTTAAAAAAAAAAAAAACAAATTAACATTTCGTTACATATTCTTTCGCATTTAAAACACCTTACAAACATTTCATATTGATTTGGAAGGATTTATGTAGTTTTCCTGCATATTTTTGAGTATTTTTCTTGTTTTTTCTTCTTTCTTCTCTGTTTTTAAGTGTTATTTGTTTTAAATATTATGCTTTAGAACATATCATTTCGAATTGAGACCACGAGTTTTCAATCACAATGTGACCGAGGGACTGAGGTGTTGCACACAAATGCATTTAATATAATCGTACTACAACAGTTACTTAACTCTGGCTGTACTTCTTGGGTTTCTAATTTTGCTGAAACAAGAAATGCAATCCTAAATCTAATTTCTGGGCAATTAGTTATAAATTATTCTTCAAAAAATACAAACATTTCATTTCATCTCTGACTCTATCTATGAAACAGATTTTCTCACTTTTTTTTCAGATATACATCCCCATATATGAACTGAACTACCACAATGCTTGACAGTGTGGATGACGTTTGGAAATAGTAGTTCGAGTTAGGCTTCCCTTCCCCCATTCCAACATACCGACCACCATTTCCCAAAACATTGAATTCATTTTCATCATTGAATAAATATTATATTATTCTAGATATATTAAGACTTTGAAATATGACTTTGAGTAAACGGAATCCTTTTCCCTCTGTTTGCTCCGGTAATGAAGAGCTTTCGAGAGCGCGGTAGCCTAGTGGTCATGGTTTCGGATTCGTTGCAGGCGGTTTTCGTTCAATCGCCGATTCGAGCCTTGGATGCTAAAGACCCGCCGTGTAGCTGGAGCACATTAAATCTGTCCAAAGTTCTCCTGTTGGAGTGGTGTTCTCCTGTTGGTTGGGTGCCAGCTCAGGTGTCGTTCTCGTCACTTGACCGAGATTCAAAATGACGAGGTCCGTCGCCAATAGCCATCGTGTTGCTTCCAGTGCGACGTTAATAAAAACTAAAAATGAAGAGTTTTCTTCTAACTACATGATAATTGTAATTTATTTCTCGACGCACTCTTCGAATTTTTTCTGCAGAAATATATCTTTCTACTACTGTTGATGAATAAGGCATTTTTTTGCAACGCTCACCATAGAATTTAAGATGTTTGTCTAATCGTCGAATTAAAGATTATTTTTCACTCTTTTCAGGGTTTATTTGAAATTTACCCATATTCTTTATACTTCTGGATAGATAATTTTTCTTATGCATGACTACGTTGAACGTCCATTGGAATGTCACGAGAAGATTTACCTTCCTCAAACATTCAAACGGCAATTTTCCCAAATTCAATATTAGTTTCATTTGTGGAATTCATTAGCACATAGAAAACATTTTTTTCCCTCTCATCTGAATCAAATATTGGTATATTTTAAGAAACCCAAAGTGTTATACTGATTCACTGCAAAAGAAATCGAAATCGGGGTAGCAAAATCTCAATTTTTATATAATGCATAATCAATTTTGTGACTCTGGAATTTGGATGAAAAAATCTTGTTTTTTAAAATAGCATTGATTCTTTATTTTTATATTTTATTCTAATACATTTTAATGTGTATTTTAGCACTCCTATAAATATTAAACTTAAATGTGTATTTAATAGTAATATTTTAGGACTTTCAGAAAGTGGATGAGAGACGAATACTCAAATTTAGTGCCACTGTAGCGAGGGAGGGAATGAGAAATTTGAATGAAGCTTTTATGTTCATACTTTAACGTGATTAAGAAGCCAACATATATTGATTTCTTATAAACGAAAAGTTTTATAGATATTACTCGTAACATAGAGAATTGAATGGTTGCTACCAAGAATAAAAACATCTTTTTATAATGCCTTAGAATAAAAAATATGTTTCAGTTTTCCGAATTTCAAGCCCAAAATAATCATAGAATTCTTCACACACGTTAAAATACATTTAATAGGAAGTCTGTTGAAATAAAGAAAACAAAATTAAGTCACATTAATTGCGATTTTATTTTGTGCTGATATTAACATATATGCTAATATTGTCATTGAGATTTGAACATACGTATTTTTTTCTATTTCCTATAAAAAAAAATTCGTAAGATTTTATTTACTTCAAATTTTTTCCAAGGAACCAAAATCTCAAGAACGATCCGGTCCCAAAGTGTCCAGTAACTCATGCTAAATATGTGTCAAAGAAGTTTCAACACATTATTCCAAAAAAGATAAATTATTTAATCGATTTTTCCTATGTTTCGGTATTATAAGTATCGATTATATCTCTCGGCATTTCCCTTACTACCGTTAATTTAAATGATAAGAAAATCAGAGGAAGTTAAGCATCAGTCTTGAAGTATCTCAAGTTTTCCCCCTATTTTTGAACCAATTTATAAGTTGACATACCAGTCAGTAAGTGAGTAGAATATTTAGAACTACTCTCTCACAAATATCCATGGAAGTGGTATTCATTTACAAATGAGAAAACACATTTTGTCGAGTTGAAAACAAGAAAAAGAAATTTTTTAATCTTCCATCATGTTTCTTCAATTTCTAAGTCACACGTAAGATTTAGATCTTTATTGTTTCCTTATTATACTTTTAAAATTTGATCAAAGAGCTTAACATTGCAGATTTTTCTGATTATGTGTTTTTACTTCGTATTGTTAAGCTAAAATTACTATGGTAGATACCTGAACGCTCTTTTTGAAAGAGAATCGGACAAAGGATCGCGTTTCGATTAAAATATTTTAACTATTGCTTTTATCAACATTGATTATTACTTCACCCGAGCTACTAATCTCAGAAAATATAAGTGAGTTGAGCTACTAATCTCAGAAAATATAAGTGAGTTAATAATAGAGACAAAAATGCTTATAAAATTCTCTCTCTCTCAAAACATATATATTTTCTGTTTTATTATTCTCATAAATACTAAAATTAACAGCCCACAAAAGTATGTTACACACAGAAATTAAAATGTAATATTTTGGTAAAATTTAAACAGAAACTTAATTTTAAATATATTTTAAGCAAATAGGTTTATCGACATTGATTTTCTTAGCATATTCCTTTGCTTGACTGTGTTAATAACAAAATTCAACAGCAAAAGATTCAGCATTGGTTTTAATATTGAAAAATTCCAATTCATATTGTTTTAATTATATAATACAAAACAAAAAAGTCTAGTAATGAATATTGGAATAATTTTTTTTAAAAAATATCGCGATTGATTAAGGAGTTCAAATAAGGCAATCTGTTCTGATATTATATTTTTAAAATTTAAACTTTATTCACTTTTATTACTGCGTAATGCACATTCAAGTCTATCAAACGCACGAGAGATTTGTGATTTACATTTCTCTTTTTTCGAAACTAACGTACAATTTTGTTGAAAAATTCAGAAAATTTAACATTTTACAATCAAATAATAAAGCTTTATGTAGACACTTATTTTACTTTTTTTAAATTACCAACAAAACAAAGATTTTTTTTATCAGTTTTTTGGAAAAAGGGTTTAATGAATTTTGTACTCTCTTTTTATCAGACTGTCATGATACGATTCGAAATAATCAGAAGAAAATTATGTAAGGATTGCTATTTCAACTTTTAATTATTTCCACACAAAAATTTTAAGAACTTTAAGCATCTTGTTTCGGGGACACAATAACATGAAATGATATAAATACATGTTTTATAGATTTTTTGTGATTTTATTACTAATTATAAAAAGTAAACACATTCTTTAAAAAATTCTTCTTATAAATGATTTCTCTTACGTCGTAACACAATTTTTGCTTTAATGATGATTATGAAAAATTAAGGCATAATCATATTTTTTGAAGCAATACTGTACACGTTCTTTAAGTTTTTGTGAGATCTTGATAAAAAGTACTTTCGAAAACTCATAAAATTTAAATGAAAAGTAAACATGTTATAATAACAGTGAATTTTTGTTTTGAATGCAAGTGAAGTTTCTCATGAATTCCCAACTATGATCAATATGTTTTTAATTTAACCCCCAATTCTTATAAATCATGAAAAATTGTTTAATTTTACAGTAGACTGCTTATTTTATAATTAAAAAAAAATCCAAAGGATTTAGGAATATACTGAATTTCTTTAGTAGTCATTTAATCTTGATTACCATTATTATATAAAATCTTGGAATATAAATATTAAGATCCATTTCAGAATACATTAAACTTTACTAAATTGTTATTAAATGTATGTTTAACGGTGTATGTTTTATATTTATTAAAAAAAATAGAAAATATTTTCCGATACTCTTTGACGTAAATCAAGTCTTATAAAGACGCTAATTTTTTCCTTCGTTTAACAAATGTAACAATCATAATTGAAAATATACTTACTCGAATATTTTCTTCGATGAAGCAATCATTGTTCCAAAATTATAGGGTAAAATTATAATGAAATGATGAAAAATAACTCAAATTAAAATAAGCAATTTTCACTCGACATTCTAAGTTTAAGATGATCTGTTACTTTACTTATTATTTTAAAGGGGGGAAAAGTGTAGAAGCAATTACATTTGAATTTTTTTTTTTTTTGTTTTTGTTTGTTTCAGCAATTTCTTGCGATATCAGATATGTGTGAAAATAACCTCGTTAGTGTTACGTCCCATTTACGTAAGTCGAAATTTAGAATTCCGCTTCGGCCTAAACTTATGCACTTACAAAAGTATTTTTTCACCAAGACCAAACAACAGGCCCAGCCCTCGAAGATGCAACCATCGGCAGCGCACTACATTGTTGGTAAGTGTCCTTTTTTCAGCATTTTTTCGAAGAACGGCGGATGGCCGAAAGTGCACGTTATTTTTGGAAGAGAAAATGACGAAATCCAGGGAAGAAAGCGAGTTCCCGTGCGCAGATGAGTCCATCTTTCTGGTTCAAGGTTAATTAAGATCCATCAGATAAATCGTCCAGTTGCGAAACTCACGGGCCGGTCAAGAAGCGTTCGGGGCCGGAAGAGACAGTGTATGCGAGTTTTTGTTGATTTCGTTGGTCACGTGAATTGGGTGAAACCACATACTTGATCAGGGAGTAGGAATGCGTGAATCATCTTGATGAAGTCACTAAAAATTTTGCTTATCTAATAATTAATCGCATTTTTTTTCGTTGCAACTTTCTATCTACAAAATTAAAGGAGGAGCTATACGTCTGGCAAGACAAAGAATATAATTTATACAGCAAGAGTATATCAGTTTCAAAGTTCAAACATTTAATCTTAAAAATCAATTCTCAACTGTCCTCAACCAGTGATAGAATTCAGCCGGTTCACTCCAGTTTGACAAAGCCAATACAGTTGAACCTAGCTGGGTTGGACCCCTTTAATTCTAATCTCCGGATAAACTAGATGTATCTGCATGATTTTTTTTTTTTTTTTTTTGTAATTTGCGAAACAATCTGCAAATTTCCTTTACAACATTTTTTGTTTAAATCCACTTATTTTGAAATATTATTTTCTTGAAATCTTCTAACAGCTATGAATGCTTAAAAAGATGGTAAGGGAGACAAAAAATGTTCTACGCAAAGTAAAAAAATCTTAGTTACACTTCCTTATCACCAGTGGCGGTCGGTAGCGAAGCCACAATGTCTAAATGAAAAATGCAATTTAACTCTACGAGAATTTCTTTTTAATGCACGAAGTAATTATCTTTACCTTCTGTAAAAAGGATTCACACTCAATTTGTTCAGATTAAAGATAAATTTCTATAAGCAAGCTGTATTTTATTAATTTTTTTCTCGTATTCCGGTTTACCGAAATTTTCGATATCCCGTTTCAAGGGGGAGCGAGTAATTATTCAGAGTGGGGAGGGGTCGTTCTCCTATTTCAATTCATACCACAAAATAAATTTCATTTTTTTTTTTTTTTTTTTTTTTTTTTTGTTTATTTTCAAAGTGAGAAGAATATTTACGAGGAGTACAGGATTTCGATTATTTTTTTACTGAAAAAACATTCAGTATAAAAAAGTTTTAGTTCTAAAATTACAGTATACAGCAGCCATCCTTATGCAGGAGAGGAAAATGATGGAACAACCCCGTATCCCCCTCCCCGTCACTACGCCACTGCCCGTAATGGTTTTGGTCCCAGTTAATCCGACTCAATATGATTTTATTGCAACTAAATTTATTTATCGTGTTTGGAGAACCAGATGCTTAAATGGCAGGTATGATTAGAATTCTAATGTAGGCTTAAGTATTCAATCTGCCATTTGTTAAATGAACCAGTTGATTAATTATTTCTTGGCAAAGTATAATATTCCATATTACAAGCTATTCTTTCTTGGTTTGAGTAGTAAATTTAGTTATTTGAATTCCGCCTGTGGTCTCAACCGCTTTGACAACAAAAGCTGGTTCTGAAAAAATAACATTTTGACAAGAAGTTCGAGATATAACTCGAGTGCGTTATATATTTATTTTCACTTTAATTTTCGATTAAACATTTTGATATATGATGAAAACTTCCTCTGGCCCTAAGCCCTATTTCTAACAAGCTTTCGCACCAGTCAAAGAATATGAAGAAACAACTCAGTAGCAGAAATTTCTCTGTCTGAAAGCAGAAATTTCAATCAATTTCTTCAACAAGATAAAAGCTCACGCGCCTTTACACTTCTTTTTGAATGTATCTGCGTGCTGCTTAAGTATCGCTTATGTTAGATAATAAAAATTTCTAGTACAAAGTGGTTTTTTCATTTTTTTGAAAACACATATTTATCATATTTTTATAAAAACATAAATAAAAGTGAACATGATTTCGAGATGAGTTCATTTCTAATTTCGTTTATTATCGATGATATCGACTTTTACACACAGACACCTTTTGACATCTTTTTTGACACATTTTTGCACCTTTAATATAAAAATTATATTCTCTCTCTCAAGGTATTGAGAATGAATTTAGCTTTCTTTTTCAATTCTTAATATTATGATAATTCTCATATGGATGATAATTCTAGAGTTATTTTTTGTTGAGTAAAAGAGAAATATATTAGTCTTCAATGAATACTGTCTATCAAATAAAATTTTTCATTAATATTTTAAAAAGTATGGTGTTATGCGTCCTTTTTTTTTTCGTTTTTTAATATATCTAATTTAAATGATATTTTTATTAAATTGCTTTGTACTCGAGGATCCATTGCTGAATTACTATGTGATATTTTATTGATTTCAACGTTTATAGGCTGTTTTTCGAGTAATATAAAAACCGTAAATATTTTGGAAAGTAAAACCATTGAATTTCGCGATTTGTTGAAAATTAACTGTTCTTTTTGAGATTATACAAAGATATACATTAAAATAAGACCATTAATTTTTAGATATTTCTTCTACAAATATGCAAATACAAAAGAGAACAATATTAAATCAATAGACCACACTTTTTGTTTATAGATTCTGAAGTAAAATATGATGTTATTTTTGAAAATACTCAACACATTAGGATAGTTTCCTTTCGTGAGATGACGTCGATATTTTTCCAAAAACAATCGCCTGAAATAATTAAACTGGATGATTCTAACGAGGCATCTCAAAACAAAACTTCAAAAACTGAAATATATTTAACAATATTTTTAGATCAAAATTTTTAGTCGTAGATAAGTTAATAAATATATAAATATCAAATAATTTAAGAAGAAACACGACATAATTCAAAACAATTTCGTATTTTTTCTAGTCGTTATAACTTTGCTTGAACAATTTTCTATTAACTCGATACAACGAAAATATGAACTCTGAAAACGTAGATAACGCTGATATTTATATAATGCGATATGAAAAGACTTTTTTGTTAAACGGGGCTTGATTTAAGTATGGTTCCTAAGAGTAGGGTAAACGTTTTGAGATAACTGATAAGTACCAGAAAAGAAGCATATTGTGACTCTTAAGAAGAAACCTAACTATGTGATTCTTTGATTATTATGAATCTTTCTTATTTTAGATGTTTAAAGCATTCTCCGAGTCAATTTTAACACCGAATTCTCTGTACACTGTCTGGTCACACTCATTTTTTACTGGCAACTATGTAAATGTGAAGTTCCTTCTTTAAAGGAAAATATCAGACTTACATTTACAATTACCCTATTGTTTCTATTAATTCATCACTAATAAGACGTGACCTTGCTAAATTTTACGTTGTATTGAAATTTGAGTTTGAATTCTGAGAAACAACACACAATAAAACTTCCTTTATTGTACAATCTATTTTATTGTAGGTTAATCTATTTTTTCGTCTGTGAATGTTTAAGGCTGTTTTCGCTTCATGTCAAAGAACCTGGTCGAAAATTTCAAACACATTTCCAAGGCAGAAAAAGGTTTTCAGTTTTCATACAAATTTACCACGTTTTGTAACACGTATATCCGTTATGATGCAGTATTCTTAAAATTTAAGAATATTCCAAAAATACTTTATATTTCTCGTGAAGATGCATAGTTTAGAGACCATTCAGCATTACAGTATAGAAAACAAAACATAGAATATATTTTACTTTAGAAAAAAAAAAGATTTATTGACAAAGAAATGAGTAGTATTTTATTAAAAAAAAGCTATTCTCTATAGGATAGCGAAGTCAGAATGTAAAAATAATGTTTGAACGGGTTTTTTTTATCAGAAAAAGTATTCCTATTTCAGGTCCTATTCTTTAACATTACACGAAGACAGCCATAACACAGAGTATAACATCAAAAGTACAATTAGGAATGCCTTTATTGTTTTTTTTAAATCAAATCTTCTTTTATGACATTTTAAAAAGCTTAATTTAATTCTGAATTGATTAAAATTAAAATTAAAGTAAGAAAATAATAAGTTGAGAATGTGTGATATCAAATAGAGTATTTTCTTGGAAGCTCCTATGAGATAGAGAGAGCAAACTTTGAAAACGTTAAAATTAGTAACGCTTAGAACTCTATTGTCGCAACATTTTAAAAAATAAATGCCTAAAATGAGTGCTGTCTAAATTCAATCAAATTCAGCTATATCTCTCTATTTAATATCCATTTATTATATGCTACTATTAGAGTATCATATGCACATAATTGGTATATCAAAACTCGATCGTATTGATAATTTTGTTCTATATATATATATATTACATAGATTAAAGCTTAGTATTTCTTACTCACACATACGAAGAATCTGTATGACAACCCTACGTAAATTAGACGGGAAAAAGAGGAGAACGACATTGATTGATTAGACGCTGAAGCTAAAAATGTCGGAACTAGTATGAATGAAATAACAAATAACAATTAGAAAAGTTCAATAAGAAAATCAATCAGAAAAATTCCAAAAAGGAACAGACCAAACAAAAAAAAATTCTGTCAAGAAAAAGATGTTGTCAAGCAAAAAAAAAAAAAAAAAAAGCACGCTAACGTAAGTTTCATACGATCAATCGAATGCAACTAAGAAGTTTTTTTAAAATAAATTTAATTAATTTTAATTAGAAATAAATTAGGATAAATTTAAATTTGTTTGAATTAAGGAGGTTTAGAGGTAGTGACCATTTTGTTCTTTTGTATGCATAATTGTATTTAGAGCGGGGATACGTGATAAGTATTCGTGCATTTATAATTGTATTGTCATGATTTGCCATAGGCTGAAAAAATTTCTAGTTAATTTTATGATCAAAGTTTCAATTAATTCAATTTTGAAATCTTTCTGGGTGGCATTATTCTTGAAATACTATGGTGCATTAATTATTAGTCTGAGTAATTTGTTTTGCACTATTTGAACTTTTTTTAAAAAGTTTGGGCTTGTTGTTCCACAAACAAGTAATTAATCCTTAGGTCTATGACAACACTGGATATGAGAAATTTTCCAACTACTCCTTTGAAGTTAATTAAATTTCAAATTTATACCATGATTGTTTAGTACTATCATATTGGCCATGATTGTTTGGCGCTTTCAAATTATTGATTATTCAATGGTCATTATTTTAGCGTGAAATATGATATTTAAAGTATGGAAAGCTAATTTTGCATTGAAGGAAATTAACCATAAAGGCTCCCGTCTACCGGCCATTTTGATTTCCTAAACGTAATGTTAATCCTAAGGAATTTCAACTACCGTTCTCAAATCTTTACGAATATAATCTATTTGAATACAAAAAAAGTGCATCCGAAAGAGCAAAAAATAATGAAGGTTTCTGCTGGGAGAAGAAGAATAATTTTCCTCCATATTTCAAAATTATATTTACCCCAATTTTAATGATTCGTATGCGGACTTTTCAGTCTATAAGAATATTCTATTATGTTCTCAAAAGTCTAAGAAAAAATATAATTCCGCAGAAACTTTCATCGTTTTTGCTTTTTCAGGTGCGTATTTTATGCATTCAAATAGATAAAACGGTAAAGATTTGAGGATGGTAGTAGAAGTTCCTCAGGATTAACATTAGGTTAACAAATTCAAAATGACCAGTAGACGAGAGCCTTAATGATTACAGAGACCTTGTTTAAAACAGAAATTTATCGGATTAATTTACACCAATTATAAGGTGCTGAATGTGCATGTATTGATTATTGATATATATATATATATATTACTTATTTATAACACCTATTATCTACATCTATTACTTACTGATAACATACATTATTTACTGGCATTGATCTTTTATTTATTGTGTAAATAACATGAGTGAAAGTGAAAGGAAATACTTAAAGACGTCTGTGAGAAAAGAATATCTCAAAACCACCAAACCAGAAACGGCGTCGTGGACAACACCAATTAAGTCAATGTTTCATAACACACTTTAAAAATATTTGTACGTGAAATTTATGGTTTTTTTTATAAGTACCATCCATGTTATATTTTAAAACATTAAATGTATAAATTAATTTTTTTGATTATTTAAAAATGATTACTGTACTGCAAGGAAAATAAACTTATAAATTTAGATTAAAGGAAATAATGAAACAAAATACATACAACATCAAAGACAAATATAATTCAGAAAATATAGCCATAAATAATTAATTGTTTCTCATACATTTAAAATCTCTCGAATAAACTTAAATACATCTGCAAATATCATTCAGAAATCTAAATTGCCATTGGAAAGAAATTGCAACGATTCATTTATGACAGTAAATCATTTTATCGTTAAACGGGGGAAAAAAATGTCCCACTTACCGAATTTGAGATCCGATCATCTTGCCTATGGAAGTGGTTATCAATAAATGAACGTAGTTTTTGTAGAGAAACCTTTAGAACAGGAAGTGAGGTCAGAACGTTTAGACTTGCGCAAAAGATATACTCTGACCCTTGTTTATTTTTCTTTCTTTCATTCTGCACCCTGTTTACACCAATAATTATAAACATTGGCGGATGCACATTCTTTTTCAGAAAGTTTGTTTTAAAAGCTGCGATAAACTTTTTTTTCCGTCCAGCTTCAAGTATTATGTTTTATCTCCAATAATTTTATTTGGAAAAAATCATTGGTTTAGAATTCTAAGACAATTTTACTTTTGATTTTAAATTTTTACATAGTTACGTTGACAACCATTATTTAATTCGAGAAAGTTAATTTTTATCTTATGGAATGTCTGCTTCATTCTTCAAAGTTCTGGACTGATTGTACTTATTTGAATACAGTGAAGTGCATTCTCCGAAAAAGCAAAAAATAATGAGTTTCCATGGAATTACATTTTGTATGTATTTTAAAAATCGGAACACTCAGACGAATCGTGCTTTCAAAACATCAGAAAGAATAAAAGCTAATTCCACACAAACCTTCTTTATACTTCTTTAAAAAATTTTAGAAGCACATTCATCTTTTAAATAAATACAATAGTCTATATATGAGAAGGAGAAAAGATACACATTCGAAATGATTGACATTGCGTACGAGAATTAAAAATGGCTAGTGGTTGGGATTCGTAACTTCTATTTTAAATGGAACTGCTGCCTTTAAATTTATAAATTAATTAACAATTAAATGAACTGAAAAAACATATCGAATTCGCAACATGCAACGAATATTTTTGCAGCCCTGCGAATTCAATGATGTGTAATAAAATCAATTACTGAAAATTCGAAGCTCAGCTTTTATCGTTTTCAATTATTTGTAACGACTGGTTTAAATGCTTGCTCTTCGAAATTTTGAAATAAATCTCAATAAAAATTTTACAAAAGTATTTATTGTGACATCATTCGACGTAATATGCTTCAGAACTATTTACAGTAGCCACAAATCTTCCTTGACAATTCCACTCTAACATTGAATTTTTAAAAAATCTAAAGCGATTTTCGAAAAATTTTCCTCGAGATGCAAGTTGTTATTTCACAAGATTCAATATGCCAGATTATCTTGCATTTTTGTGTCATTTTACCTTTGCGCTACACTGTCTACTTACACAAACTCACTTTCATTAATATACATTAATAAGTTACAATGTCCGTCAATGACCGAATTACAATAATAGTACGGCAGTTAGTCCAACTATTATCGTCATTAGTTTTATGCTATTATCTTTAAAATAATCCGAGATTTATTTTCTAAATTCTTAAAAATTTTATTAATTTTTCATTAATAATAATTATTTATTTATTCCCATCACAATCCTGTTTATTTTAATAACAACAACTTTTGAATGTGGCATTCTTGATCAAGAAATAACTTACTTTGAAATTAATGGTAATAGCTTTGAAAAAAAAAATGATGAATATTTTTAATGTATCGATTAAAAGAGTCTTACAATACATAACCTAATATTTCAGATTTTATACTAATGTTTGTACGATTTAATGAGATTTAAAAAATATATTTGCAGTGTTTTGTTTTTAAAAGGTTTCTCGGGAATAGCTTTCTACAAGAGATGAAAATATTTTCAAATTCCATTGTGATTATTTATTTTTCATAGCAAAATACATTTAGTTATTTTAAATACATTGGAAAAACTAGATTTCCTTATTACAAATAAAGCATTTTTTGTTAATTAAAATATTATTATTACCGATAATATCTTATAATTTCCTGCATTGTGAAATATTTATAAAATTTTACCATTTTGATTTTCAATCTAACCGGTTAAGAAGCAAATATTGCATTTATCACATTATTTGGATTGAGAACATTGATAAAATATGGAAAAAGGAAGAAAAAAAAAAACTGAAAATAACAATCATACGATAACAAAGGAAACGTGATATTGATTAAAAGATAAAGTATTCTAATTTTATTTAATTTTCTGTTATGCTAACAGGAAATACTAGTAGTGTACACACACACACGCACACACATATATATATGGAGTTTTCTGGTTGGGGTGTCTAGGAGTATCATTGATGAGACGTGATTATTCACAAAGACTGACGTTTAATGGAACATAATTGGACAAATGATCAATTAAAATGTAACTACGAATACTACAATACGGTTATAGAGCCCTTGTGCTCAACAAAACAGGTATATTGTCCGCGTATGGCATCTACGCCGAAATTCCAGCTAATGACTCTCCAAGGCTATTTCCTGTGGCTTCCCAGTCACGTCCAAGACTATTCGAATCTATTCTCGATTGCTTCCAAGCCCCGTCCCGCACACAGACTCCAGCAGTCTGTTCCCAATGGCTTTCTAGCCTGTCTCATCAACCCACATCGTCTTGTGAGTGTTCTAACACGTCATCGTCACATTTCCACATTTCACCACACACACACACATACACACACACAAACATATATATATATTTCTTTTAAATATTACTATTTAAAACAGTCGAAGCCAATTTCGTGTTTAATTTATTTTATTGTAGCGGAGGGAGAGAGAGAGACAATTTCCACACGGCGGGAGATACAATTCCGCCGTTGAATAAAGAATAAAGGAACAGTCAGAGAGAAAGATTATGAGAGAGCTTTTACGCAGCGCAACAAGTTATATACCAGGGATTTTTCACAATAAACGTCATAAAACACGTGTGATGAATGGAAGAACTTCGAGGAAATTTAAGTACAGTCATAAGTTCAGTAGGGATCATCCCTATAGGTCTGAAGCCGTGGGAAAAGCTGACATTACAGGCTTTAAGAACGCGGGATTGCATAAATTAGGTTTAAAAGGAATGGTATCAAGCAATAAGAATGAAAGTTTTACTTTTAAATGAGAGAATTGGAAAAAATTAATATGAATTAAAGTTAAATCATTTCATATACATGCATACGTACATATATATAGAGTGGAATTTATTATCGTGGAATTTTATCTATATCTTAACGTAAAACTAAATTTTAATTTGAAAAACCATTTAATTAATTTATAAAATGTAATTTGTTCTTTTTATTCTTCTTATTATTAATGGCTTACAAACTCTAGAAGATTGTATTGGTCCGTAGCTTAAAAATGGCTTTCTTTCTAAGAATTTATTTTATTACAGACAAAAATAAGAAGAAATTTTGCAACGATTTTATTCCCCTAGGGATTAAATAATTGATTTAAACAGGTTTTTTTGAATACTATTTATTTGCTAAGAAACTCGGTGGATGAAAGACAGTTTTTTTTCTTTTGAAATTAAATAAAAATTTATTTAAAAGCAGATTTTGGAAAGAGATTGCACTCCTGCGCCCCCCAACTTCTCCCAGAGCTGGTTCCTCTAGAGTTACTTGTATTTGAGACATGTTGCTGGCAGATACCTAAATATAATGACTGACGATGGCAACAGTTGAGAGAACAACCAAATGATGTATTTTGATACTAAGCTGTAATTAAAATCCGTTAACCAACATTAGCTGACAATAATTTAAATATTGAGCAATACTGACAATAATATAAATAATGTTAAATAATTATTTAATAAATACGTTTACATATGAGCTTAAGGTAAACGAGACAAGAAAATGCTTCAAATTTTGCATTTTTTTTTTTCTTAAACTTAGCTGTGAAAAAGTTAGGTTCTTTGATTCTATAGATGAATTATTTTGGAAAATAAGATAACTAGAACGTTAGAAAATTTAATTTTAAAATTATAAACCAACGTGTCACGCATAGAGAAAAATATGTATTTGCATTTTTCTCAAAATGTAGCGTTTTAGTATTCTGGGACACTCCTGAATTTTTTGCTTTCCCCATACTGCTGATATTTTCTACATTATGAAATGAGGCTACTTCCTGTACACAGTGTGTACGTAATTTGCTAATAAACACTCATAAATTTTGGGAATGGTAAAACATTTGTACAAAAAATATGAGAAATTTGAGTCATGAAATGTAAAACCTTTAAATTTTTTTTTCAAATTCAATTTTTGGAATCATAGTTATGTTCAGTTTATTGAACGTTATGTTTATAAGCGTTCTGAAAGTTTTTAAACTTGATTTCTGTGAGTTGTACTTATAGGTAAGTTCACGACTTACTAATACAAATACAGCTACTGATTATCAGTTGTTCATACAAAATTACTTATGAATACGAATGTGATGATCTTTACTTAAACAGCTACATTACCCGTGTGGTGACAGAGTATGTTAGAAAGAATAATAAGAAATTATAAAGAATAATCCCATTTTATCTTATGCATGCCATAAGAGACGACTAAAATGGGTACCTAGAGTCGGGGTGTATAACCGGGCACTCTGCCCCTGGGGATTATCAGGGGACTTCAAGGGCTTGACTCCTTTAGGTAGGTGCGGGCATCATGATCCCGAGAGACCCTAGTGATAATTTTCTTTCCTTTGTAGTTTACTGTCTTCTATAAACACGTGTGACGTGGGCCCGGGATATTCTAGCGATTCTTCTCTATTATCCAACCATCCTTCTTGTCGAATTTTTTTAAATCTTTTTTTCAAACATCTAGAACACAGTTACATATTGTTTGGCAAAACAAAGCCATAGCTGGTTCTTGCGCCATTTAACTTCACATTCACACACACTCACACTAAACAGCTACATAAGCATACGTACATCTCAATGTTAATCTGACTTCCATTGCTTTTGATTTAAAGTAGTTGAGATTATTTAAACCTGAAATAAAATAAATATATTTTTTCTGATCAAATTCATCTCTTAAATATTCTCACAAAATGGAGTGTAAAGTTTTGAAGAGTGAAGTATCACCTCGGATCACAGTGAAAATTTATGAAGCATTCTGCCTACAGTAAACATGAGCAATAAAAATTAAATGCATTGACACGTTACTTTTAAATTTTTACTTAGGGGTGTTGTTGATATTCTGTAATAATAATTATATTTGACACATAAAATGAGAGTGTACAACATCCGAGATCTGGGTTAGTACAAATTATTATTTGGTTCTGTCGATATTCTGTGATAATAATTGTTTTCGCACATAAAATGAGAGTGGGCCACTTCCTACATCTAGGTTAGAAATGATGTTAATAATTTGATTCATTTACTATATTTTATTGCTGAAATAAATCTTCTGTTCGTCGCTGTAAATTATTCACCCTTTTGCTCACTAACTTGACTATTCGGAAAAAAAAAACACCTGATGTAAGACATGACGTCTATTTCTAGTATTTATGATGACTGTTCTAATGAAAAGAAAGAGAGGAAAAAGAATTTAGCGAAGTTTCATTCTGTAAAGTTTTTTCTTTCCATTTTCGAGGCACTCATTTTTTTTTAATCTAGTGTAGAAGTTTTTTGACGTATTATTCTCATTTTCTTTCTTTTTTTAAGATTGTTTTCAATGAAATATATTCAACGAATGATATAAGAAAAATATCAAAAAATTAAATTTATAATTTCATGAAGTACATTAAACTAATCTTATTGTAATAAAGTACGGAAAACTCCTTTTATACTGATCATAATATATTCTATTGGATACTAATCGATCTTAAATTTAGCTTTGAAAGAAAAGTGTGTTTTGATTTTTTTTTTTTAATCATGAACAATTTTTCGCATTTGAAAAAATTAAAAGTACTTAAATTGCTATTTAATGCGTATAATTTTTATTCGAATACATTTTAATAAAATTATTAAAAAAGAATTTATTTATTTTTTAAAATTTATTTTGGAAATCAGTTGTTTCACTCAACAAAATACCGAACAGAGCACCAGGAGAGAAAGAACAAATTTTCTATTGGCTACTTGGTCGTCTCAGTATCAACAAATAATTAATTTCGCTTGAAATATTTCAAAGCATTTTTAAGTGCAGAAAATATGAACAAAATTTCATAAAAAAATGTATAACTTGCTCTCTTACTTTGTGTTTCCTGAAATGAATGATGACGTAGTTTAATGGCGTCAATAGCCAGATGTAGCAAAGCCGCGCCAAACAAGATAAAGCTGTGAACAAGACGTGAAAAAATTGAAAAAGATAAAAATTGGTTGACAGAAAGTAGGGTAGAAAATAAAGAAGGATCTCTAGGGTATCCCGGGGGTGCGTCATCCATGTTTACCAAATAATGTGATCCCCTTGGGAAAGAAAAAGATTACGAGGGTGCCTCGTTGTCACGTGATGGAATCCTGAAATGATGCCACAAATTTTTTTTTTTAGCTTAGTTTTTATTAACGTCGCACTTGAAGCATCATGAGGGCTATTGGCGACGGACCTCGTAATTTTGAACCACGATCAAGTGACGGGAATGACACCTGAGCTGGTATCCCCTTCTCCTAACTTCAACATCACGCCAACGGGAAGACTTTGGGCCTCGACAGATTTAACGTGCATCGGGCCCGGCTACAAGGCGGGTCTTTAGCAGCCAAGGATCGAACCCGCGACTGAACGAAAACCGTCGGCCACGAATCCGAAGCTATGATTACTAGGCTACCGTGGCCTGATAATTAACCTGAATCGTCTGCTGTTTGAAAATCCACACGAATTGAAACACCAGTAAAAACGCAGATGATCTCTGGGGTTCACATCTGGGAAAGCGAGAATTGGAAGCATAGGATCAATAAGAATAAGGAAAACTCTGGGAAGAGTGAGAGTTTGAAACTTTGCTTAAAAGTATCAGCAACTATGTTGTATACCCGAGCTGGCAATTAGTCTATGCTCTAGAAGGCAATTATAATCTTGTATTCTTGCTTTTCTTACCATGCTATATTTGTAATGTTTAGGAAACTGTGAGTTTACAGTGTGTATTGTGTTTACCTCTTTGTGTTACTTAATAAGTTTTCTGCACAACATATAAGAAAAAAATGCGTATCTAATATAATAAGCCATCCTGGGAGAAAAAAATGAAATTGAAATACTCTTTTTGAGAAATAGATAATTATTTGAAATAAATTTCATTGTTATCCGTAAATTAACGTTTGATTTTGACGTCGACTTTTTATTTATCGTTTGCTTGATTAAGTTTATTATTTTTCCGAAGAAAAGCTAAAATTTAAGTTGAGAATTAGCTTGAAATAGAGAGTTGGATTTAACAGAACTACACTGTGAAGCTTTTTCTGGTGTAAAATTTTTTAAAAAAATACTTGCAATAATTTTTTGTCTAATATATTACAAAAAATTATTATAAGAATTACATCATTAATGCTCTTAATTTAATTGTAAGTATCTGATTATTAATTTACATATCAGAATACAACATACATACATATTCACTAATATTAATTAAAGAAATTAAATTAAAAAAGTAACTCAAATGTTGTCACATTAAATGCAGTTATAAACAAATAGAATGTGTTATAATATTAAATAATACAATAAGAAATTTGCTGACATTTCACCAAATTAGGACCAAGTTTTCCGATCAATACATAGTGTATAAATAATTTTGAATTTTTACTTCTTGTGAGAGAAAAGTGTTTATTATCTACACAAATATGCTCCAGTTCAACTTAATTTCCAATCATCGTATCAAGATTTCTTTTAAATATGAAATGTCTTTTAATATCGGTAAAAAAAAGTATCAATTTGAAATTGGTAAAAAGAGTATGTTTTTATTTCATAAAAAGTTCCCTTCTGTTTGAAGATTTTCGAACTTCGTATCCCAGCTTTGAGAAGAAAAATCTAATGATAAATGCTTATATAAAACGTCACCTTGTAACACTGAAATTTAGCATTACCTTCCAAGTTCTATTAAATGGTAGCCAGATGGCGCCACATGTTCTTTTTGGTTAGAAGCGCAAGCACGATGAGAAAGACAAGCGCAAGCTCGATAAAAAAGGGAGAATTGTTAGCAGAATGATGGAATGATGTTCGTGTTTAATATGTGTTTTTATCCTGTCTTGTGTTGTGGAACGTGTCGAATATTAAATAATATTTGTTCCCGAAACCATCCCTGCTGTTCATTATTTTGTCCTGAAATAATAACAACATTGGAGGGATACAACCTTTTAAAAAGGTGTTTGACAACAACCAGTAGAAAATTAAATAGTTTCTTACAACAAATTTTTCAAATGATATTTAATAGTAAATACACACAGAAACAAAGGAAATTAATATTTATTTTGCGAATGTGCATTTTTTACAGCTTCCAAAGAATGGCTCTCCTTGACGTCTTCGTTCGAAGGGTTTTTCCAACAACCACAAAGTCGATGCTACCAGAGACAGAGTGCCCAGAACATAGAACATTTTAGCGTAAGATCCAACATGGTCACGAAAATAACCTGCAAGAAATTACGTATGATTTGCAGAACTCTACAATATTTAATAACAATAGATTAAATTAAATATTTTTGACCCATTTTAAAAATTTGATCAAGGCTTTAATTTCAAAATTATGATATAATTTTTCAAAGCATAAATATTAGCATTAGCTCCCATGTATATTGTTTTAATAAAGGATGTTGATGTAGCTTGTAAGTAGATTGAATAAATATAAGTAAATA
Organism: Nephila pilipes; assembly: GCA_019974015.1. Taxonomy (NCBI): domain Eukaryota; kingdom Metazoa; phylum Arthropoda; class Arachnida; order Araneae; family Nephilidae; genus Nephila; species Nephila pilipes. The sequence continues at coordinate 94,479 of BMAW01114321.1, forward strand.
AAACCTTTTTAAATCAAGCTTTTATTTAAAGAAGAACTAAAAGTTATAAAAATAAATTTTTTAAATGTAAAATAACATGTAAAAACTTGAGGTGATAAAATAAGATACCTAGGCAACTATCGATAATTTAAGTACCAAACAACTTATGCAACTACATTAGACCAAAAGAAATATTAATGCCTCAAGGTTTTATAAATTATACTCGCATATTATTTAACATTTAAAAATATTATCGTTTTACCTTTTAGTCCATCTTTAGACAAAAACTTAAATAAATATAAGTACAGAAATTGAGTTATTAACTCTTTTTAGTCCGGAGATTTAAGACTAAAAAACAATTACGTGAGCTACATATGTGTGCGAAATTTCAACTCCATTGGACGTCATTCACCTCCTCAGACCCAAGGTCAACTTTGAACCATAAATTTTAGAATAATTTGTATCAATCGGTTCTAAATACACGAAAAAGTTCTAAAATATATAAATAAAGTTCTAAATATATAAATAAAGTTCTAAATACATAATTACAGTGATCACTAATTATGTTTCATTTCATTTTCTGACAGATACAGATTCTTTCCAGTATCCTTTAAATATCTACATTTGGTGAATTCAGTTTGCAATTAAAGAATATCATTCCAAACTGGAAATCAATTCCATAATTATAGTTTCAAATCGAACGGTTTTTGATAGCCATTGACCCAAAGTCTCCTTCAGGCGACACTGTGTTTTAAATCAGAAGTGGGAAGAATTGAGTATGAAATTAATAATGTTATATATAAACAGCAAGTTTAAGGAATTCAACATTGTATTTAATAATTTTTTATTACACAAATAATAATAATAATAATAATAAAAAAAAAACACTTAGCGATTATAATTTTCTTTCTCTCGTAAAACACCTTTTTCATTTTACCATAAATAAGATACGAACGCAAAATGTTCCCTAAAAATTCTTTTTTTCAAAACTACCATCTATTAATAAGAAAATTAACTAATTCTGGGAACCATTGACACCTTTGATTTAACTTGCCAGCATTCTTTGAAAGTTTTGTTTAGTGTCTCCTACAGACGACACTGAGACTGAGGAGGTTTAGTGAAGGCTCCACTCACTTCTCAAGTACGTCACTGTTTAAGCACACCATTAGTTATTGTATAGTCATCGGAGGTACATTGAGTGCAAAACTTCACCTCGATCTAATGATGGAAAGTGGTTTAAAATTGGAATACAAATCTAGAAAAATCCGGAAGTATTTTTTATATGTATTCATATAGATGTTAAGTAACAAGAAAAAATGCAGAGTAACTTTCACAACTCTGATAGAATTACTAAGAATCATTTTGTATAATCTCTCTTATGTAAATAGCACGTCAAATATAATAAGAAATACCGTTAAAAACCACTCAAAATGAAAATTCGTAATAGATATTACCTCAGAAATTTCCACTATTGTCAAACATACAAAATTCTTGTTATTAATTTTTATCTTTATCATTAACCATTCATTTATTGCCCATAAATCTTTTAATGACAAATTTGCATGAATGAATTGGTCATGAAGAGTGGGGTGTGCCAACTCAAATATCACTCTTGGAAAAGTGTATCGAGCTAAAAAGAGATTATATCGAAGAATTTTTCTTAAAAAATATCTACCTAAAATTATTTGGGTTTTTTTTTTGTCTTTTTCTAAGGACTTATTGAACAACACTCGTATATAATATATCAGATATAAATAAGTATATCTTGTTCTCAAAACGTAAATATTGGAATAAAAGAGCAACATTCAAATTATATCTTTTGAATCCACATCATGAGCCAAACATTTAGATTATGCTGTTTTTCACTAACGAAATTTTAGATAAAGTATTTACAGCAATGGAAATGTGTGAAAAACGCTTTAGGACAATTAAAGACGTAATCTCATTCGATAAAAATTGTTTGAATCATTCAACAAAAAAACAAATAAATTGATTGTAAAATAAATAAATTAAAAGTTCAGAAAATTACTTTTTTTTTTGTATTATAAATCGGTAATACACGCAAATTTTAAAAGTAACACCACAAACATTAAGCATAAAAGCTAACGAAACATCTCTGCGTTTAAATTCGAAACGCAGATAACTAGACAGATAACTTCGGGCAAAATTATTGAATTACAGAAATTAAATTGGAAGGCATGTCTATTTCCGATATTGCGTCAACTCCGAATTGGTCGAAATATAGAATAATCGAATAATATCAACAAAAAAAAAATATGAAGCTAAATCTCCCACTGACAGATCGCGAGTGACTACAAAAGAATTCAAAAGACTGGCGACTTCGCGAAAAATGTCCGTATGTTTAGTTTACAATACAACAGACCTTTACAACTATAAGAATAAAATTCTTAGAATTAAAGAATACAAAACTTAAGTGTATTGGGATTTTCAAAAGAACGTAACCTTAAGACTACGTCTCATATCTCAAAGATTGAATTGATTTTTTTGTCATATGGTTGCAGATGATGTTCGGACATCTTCAGTGCCGAAAAGAAGGGAATCTTGATGGTACCGATAGTTGGGTAAATTATTGGTACGATCTGCGAAAAATCCCATGTCATTTTTTCAGTTGGGACCAAAGTGGAGACATAATTTTGGGCTTATTTGAGTTCAATGGACAGGTATCCTTACTCTTCCTCAGTTGTCACCAAACATCAGATGACCGTATGAACACATTAGAAAATGGTTTGCTACCATTTGCTGAAGCATTAACCGGTCCATGGGAACAATTTCAAGAGGATAATGCTTCCATTCATGCGTCCAAAGTAATGAAATAGTGATTTCACTTCACAACATCTCTGCGTTGGTTTGGCCAACTTGCAGTTCTGATCTAAATCCTGTAAAGAACATGTGAGGAATACTTGTTCGACAAGTGTTTGCATATTTTAAGCAGTTCTCTAATGTCACGGAATTAAAGTCTGCCATAGAAAAGGTGTGATGTAATATTAACCAAGACATCGTGCAAAAGTTTATTCTTTCAACGGAGAAGAGCATTTTTGGAATCATTAGGGGGGGGGGGGGCAGGTTTACTTTTCTCATCAAACTGTTATTATTTTCTTTGAATTCCGTACCTTTCTAAGCTTTCGGGAAAATGTTATTTCATTTACTTATAATTTGCAAAATATTGTCTGCGATTAATTGAGATTCCTTACTGTTACAAACAATAATGTGTTTGAAATAAAGGTATATATGGTTTTGTGAGCATATCTATAATTTTTAAGATATATGGTTTTGTGAGCATATCTATAATTTTTAAGCTGATTTACATCTTTAAGATTTTGGTGCGCAGTATCTTATATTTCTGGTCAAAATTGCTCAAGTTTTTTT